>VYZP01012255.1:49944-68042 GCA_013400635.1 Hypocryptadius cinnamomeus
AAAAAAAAAAAAAAATCACCCCAGTGAGGACCTGAAAAAGAGAAGAAAAGGAGGGGGAAAAAAAATCTTCAATCGTTTTCTTAAGGCCTTGGACTGTTCTTCCAGACAAAAAAAAAAATAAATAATCACAGTTCCCACAATCACCTGGAACTCTGGCAAGGCAGATGCAGCACGGATAGCTCAGCAAAGCTTTTGTTATTTGGCTTGGTTTTGTCTCGAACGTGATGAGATAACATCGTCTCTCACAAGTCAGTTTTATGAGGATCTGTCAACTCAGTCCCCATCTGTTCTGGAAAAATAAGCCTTTTCAGGTTAGAGTAGGATGTGGATTCAAATCCACAGGGCACAGATTTAAATCAAAGTATTTGAAGCCCCTTCCAATTGCCAAGTAGTAAGGGGAGGGTTTGCATTTGAGCTTCCCTGACAAGCTGGTTTCTGTTTCAAGCCTTTTATTAACAATTAACACTTAAAGTATATCCAGCAAATGGGAAAACAAGGAATAAGCAGCGCAATGTATGAGAATGCAGTCCATGCAGCACTGGGGAGACAGAGCAGGTAGGAAACAAAGTAGAGTTTCCTTAATTCAGAGGTATTCACTTACAGCTACAAAATGAGAATGAAGTCTGCTAGAAGCAAGCAAGACACTGCCCAATGTAGAACATGAGAATCAAAGCATAAAAGTGGCATGATGCAGGAGTTCCCAAAGCCGATTTTTTAGAGTGTTCAGAGTTTGTTCTATACAAACTTGTGTGTATAGATCCATAAACTGTCACTGCTACTGAACACAACACTTGGAACTACACCCTACACTGCACACTATTGAAAACTTTGAAGGAGAGAGACCTGGGGCATTTTCAACAGCTCCATCCTGAGCTCTGGTCACCAGAGTCACAGCTGGCTGTTAGAGATCTCTGCTCAGAGCTGCCACGCCATTCTGGGAGCTGAGCCCTCAGCTTCACCTCAGAGCCCTTTAAGAAATCAAGAGACTGGAAGCAACAGCATTTGCACCAAAATTGCCAAGGTAATACATTGATTTCTTTCAATAATGGTGACATTCATAGTCTTATTTATTACCCTCCTCAGAATCCTAAATGCTCCACTAATGAAGAAACAGCTGCATCTGCTTGTGCTCTGCTACTGTCAGTGATGAAGAAAACAAAACTGGTCTCCTTAGGTACTGTTCACTGTCCTTATATTCAACTATTATATTCTCAGAGAATACCAAAACCTTTTCATTAATCAATTACTAAGAAATTCAGGAGTGATCTATAATTTCACAGACTGTGCAATACAGGAGGAGGATTCTTGTCATGTCTGCTCCAGTACCTCTCTCAGCCCTGTTTACAGCAAGCATCTGACAGGAGGGGAGCTGGCTGGGTGAGCAATGACTTCCCTCTGCACCAGAAATTCCTGTCCAGTTGGAAAGAGTTAGCAACTGCTGCATCCTTTCTTTTTTTTTTTTTTTTTTTTCCCCATTTACATTCCTCATAAAATGATAGCATTTTGCTGAAATCACTGAACATAACAAAGGCAAAGTCAGCCTGATAGCTCTGCCAAAGCAACAGCTGCAGGTACTGGATAGGAAACACCTCTGAACTTTCAAAATGAGCTTTGGTAAGAACATGAGTGTATGAAAGAGGGGAGATCCAGCTTCCCACACACAGCTCATTCCCAGTCCTGGCATCACATCCTTCCCTGGGGGTAGCATCTAACATTGGAGTTTTCCAGCTCACTGCCCTCTGAAACACATTCTCTCCCAAAAGTGAACACAACACCAAGCCCCCTCTCTCTTTGCTTCCAAGAGAAAGTGAGGGAAATAATCTTGAAGTGCTGGATGCTGTGCTGTGCTGGCTCCAGCTCGAGGTTTCAAGCCCTGCTGTGATGGAAGATGACTGTGTCACTCTCAGCCAGACTCACCACGTACTGGAATAACCTCAGCAGGAAGTGGAAACTACCCTGGTCTAGTCAATGGGTTTCTGCAAAAACTGTGATGTCAGAGCAGCAGCACACGCATTTTGGGGGGCTGGTTAGGTTAGCAGTGTGTGACACCAGAGCTGTTTCACAGTCCAGACAGGCTTTCCCCAGTGCAATTAGGTGCCAGTGCTATCCTGACATCTGAGACTGCAGCTCTGCTCCTCTTCCGTAAGTCTGAGCATCAGGGAGTGCCCAGGACTGGAAATAGGATCACAGCCACACCTGGGACAAGCAAAAGCTGTTGGTGTGGAGTGCTGGGAGTGCCTTTTGGTTTCAAAGGAAGAATAGCAGTGAAAGAAAGGTGGGTAAGAAGTAGAGGGATAAAGAAAGATAGAGAAAGAGAGAGGTTTCCAGACATGAAACTGCTTGCTGCTCTTTGAAGCCTTTGCAATCAGGTGAAGTACTCTACAGACACATCTTGGCCCTTTAGCAAGATCAGATTGCCTCAGGACAAGATGTTTGTAAGGAAAAAGCTGGCTAGATACCCTTGCCTCTTCTCCCAAAAATAACAGCTTGACAGAAAATTTGAATCTAAGAGCAGTTGTAGGTATCATGATACTTCTTTTTTACCTGTCCTAAAAGACTCAGGTGGTATCACACATCACTGGCCCCATATTTTCCATCCCATGTTCTGACATGCTGCCTGCATTAGCATTGTCTTTCATACTTAGAACATCTTTTGCAGCAGAGCTCCCCACGGGGGAAAGAAATCTTTGAAGCTCCCCATTCAAATTTTCAAAGAAAGACCTTGAAGAGCACTCAGAGAGAGTGTGGGAAAGTCTGGAACAGGGATAATGCTATAAAGCTGACTTTCCCCTTTGTCCATCCATAATTGTACCACTGTTGTGCTCCCACTTTTTGCACTTCCATAAAACTCCCTGAATGCTGAAGAAAGTTTATCCATTCTTCCATCCTGTTGGGAATGCCTACCAGTTTCTTCACAAAGTTGTGACCAGAAATAACCCATAAACCTGCAATACAGATTGCAGCCTTAACCCTGGCAGCGAGGAGATTGGACTGGGGGTGCTGGGCATCTGCATCTCCAGCAGCATGCACTTCTTGGGCATGTTTTTTCAAGCCAAATGCCAAACTCTTGCTAGCACACACCATTCTTGGAATTTTGCAAGCCAAATGCCAAACACTTGCTAGTGGTGTGTAGCAAAAGTCCCTAGAAAATGCCAAGTTATGCTGCTAAAGAATGTGGTAAAATCTGGTCGATTTTAGTCGCAGAATCACACTATTTGGAGAAATAAATCACTCAAGACATAAAAGGAGACACTTTTTCTTTCATTTCCTCTGTGACATATTCCCCAATGCAGTGACACATTAAGTCACTACCTTTTACAGGAAATTCTGTGGTAAAACCAGAAAGATTCCATCAAAACCGACGAAACAAAACCGTGTGCATGTCCTGTGGCTGCTCACTGCCAAGCCTGACTGCGAGCAGTGAGCTGCTCTCTGCACTCTGGATTGAATGGGAACTGCTGAGTTCTATTACGTTTATTACTTAGCTCAGGATTATCTGCAGTATGTGCTCCAGGAATCACACCTCGGACCAGCCCAGACCAGGGTTGCTCATGTCTTGAGAACCATAGCATCCTCTCTGCAAGACCAAACCGAGGAGGCTCTCAGGCCACTCCTGGATAGGATTGACATCACCTCTGTAGCTGTCGCCAAGAGAATTTTCAATGGAGTCATGGATGAAAAGTTTGCTGATGGAAATACTAACTGGGGACGAATTATGACCATATTTACATTTGGAGGTCTTCTCACCAAGAAGCTTCAAGAGCATGGGGTTCAGCTGACTGCAGAGGAGAAGGAGCAGATCTCTTATTTCATCACAGAGTACATCATAAACAACAAAGCCGAATGGATTGATGCGAATGGTGGCTGGGTGAGTTTCTCATTTTCCACCAAACTCTACATTAGCTGATTTCATTAATTATTGCCATAGACACTGTCAAAACCATTTAATTCAGGGTTTCATTTGGTGGTTTAATATTTGGTGTCTGGAATGTCTCATTGAGACTTACAGTGAGAGCTTTGCTTCTGCTTTAAACAGAACAGTGATAAAAGACAACTTTATTTTCAAAAGGCACTTGTCAATTTTGAATGACAGGGTCATACCGTAATTCAGGTTGAGAATGACCTTAGAAAATCATTTGGTCCAGCCTCCCACTCAAAGCAGGTTAAACCACACATACCCTGAAATTTCCATTATTAAATCTAAAATTAAGTGGCATCCTAAGGTCAGCACAGCAATTTTGCTTTCATTGAGAAGTTGGTCCAAAAATACTTAAGTTCAAGGCAAGGAAAGAATACACAGGTGTGATCCTCACAAATGAAGTCAGCACTTCTGCTGTGGATTTCAACAAAGCCATTATTTAATCCCCAAATCAGTTTTACTTACAACAAATGTACTGGTAAGTACAACTGGCATTAAATCTTTTCTGTTTGGACTGAGATAATCCTAGAACTTCCATCTATGAATGGTCAATGCCGAGAAAAATACTTGTTACTAAGTGGACTGTTTTGCCAAGCTGCTGAAATTCCCATTCTGCCAGTGAAGGGAAATATCCTTTTGCTCTGCAAAGTTTCATCACACCAATACTTTTTCCTTTTTTTTTTTTTTTTTTGCGGTTGGGGAAATCTGAGCATCAATGACATCAGTCTCAGTTATTTCCTTGGTACTTTTTTCCTTTACTTATATGTAAATGTTACTTTTTCTTTCCACCCCCTCTCATCCCACTTCTCTCATATTTCCTACTACTTTTTTCCCCCTGATTTATTTTCTAGTGTCTTGCTTTTCCTTTTTTTTTTTTTTCTTTCTGCTTGTTTTAATCCTTCTCTGTATGTAGCAGCAAAAAAAGGTGATAGTGACTCTTGGCCCCTTGATACATTGGATTTATTATAAAGGCTTATCTTTCCATCTCTTTCAAATAGAGTCAATTTTATTTCAGAGAAGTATCAACTCCTGGCAACATTCTGTCATAATAGGTGGCTCATCACAGTAGAATAAGGAAGCTTAAAGGAAGATATTTCTGGGTGTATTACTACATCAGAAACATAGTACTTGTACCTTCCTGGAAGATGTGGGCTCAGATGATAGAGTTCATATTTGTTTTCTATTTACACAGGGAGGGCATAGCCTTGACTTGGAGATGAAACAAACATTCAGCAAGGTGCAGCTATTTTAAGTTGCTATTTTTAAAGAGCTATTCATCTTTTGGAGGTAGAGCTCTGAAAAGCTGTCCCTCACCGCACAGTGCTGCAGCACTGTCAGATTAATCTGACACAGAAAGTGGTGTGGTTTCCCTACATGATGAATTTGTTTTTAAGCTGTCCCTAACTGTGGGTGTTTTTTTCCACAGGAAAATGGCTTCCTAACAAAGTTTGAAAGAAGATCACTACTGTCCTTCTCCAAAATTACAGCCCTGTTCATAGCTGTTGTTTCCTTCCTCAGAGAGTATTACTGAAGTAAAAGGATCTGCCATTCATGTGTAATCCAGATATTGCCACAAACTTCACTTCTCAGCCTTCCTCCAAGCAATATCAACAAGAGAATAATTTCCTTCCATAATTTGTTTTTTATTTATTTGTATTTATTTTGACTAAATACAATGTTTAACATGTTATCCTAATTACCAAATCTGAAGATGAGATCCTTCCAAAGGGGAATCTGCACAACATCATGCAGCAATTCAAGTCCACCTTTCCAGGCAGGATTGCTTCAAGATAATTTTCCACATCCAGACAGCTCTTGCAATCTCTCTTGCATCTCCATGAAAGGACATTGTTTTAGTGAAATACAATCCAATGGGTTAAGAGACAAGTTTTTATGTCATTTGTTTTGTAAATGAAATACTACTGTAATGCATTTTATTGCAACCTCTGTATGAGAAAAAGGGGGGGATTTTTGTGACGAAAAAATAAATGGGAACTCCAATATAGAACTGGGTAGAAGTTACTGACACAGACTAAGCAATTTCTATGGGAAGAACTGTTTGTAGAAGCTAGCAACTTAAAAATGTGCACTCACTTACTGTTATAGCAATGGTATGTGTTTCTGTGCTGTATTTTTTTAATAGCTCACATCTACAATGAATGTTCTTTCATATTTGTGTGATGTAGTCATCTGGCTGAACGTTTTTTAAACTAGATGTTTAAAAATAGGCAAGTAAAAATATTTTTAAATGAGAAATTTGTGTAAATACACTAATATTTTAAGAAAATACATTAAAATATGTATTTTAAAGCCTTAAGATTGGTCTCATTTTTTCCAGAAAAATTGGAGCATGGGAAAAGATCTGTCTGAGTAAGATAATCTTAGAAGAGTTATCAAAATGCTGCTGGAAAATCCAAGTAGTTTATGGACTTGACCTGAGGTCCATGGATGTCAAGACTTTAATTTTCTGTAGTACTTTTTAGGCACTATCTGGTAGCTTGCATAAGAAACAGATATCTTGTGCAAAATAAATAAACCAGATCAGCTCTGATGACAGTAATCAGTGTTTTGGGATACATCATAAAACTCAGCAAATTCATAGAACTTCCAGGCTTTTACAGTCTGGGGCAATTCATGTTTTTACTCAAATTCCATTTGCTTTGCAAGGCTAGACAGTAGTTGTTCAAGAATTTATTCTAGAAGGGTTTTCTTCAGGTGTAGTGATTTTCCATTAGGGAACTAGGGCTGGGTCTAAACACCCTTCTTCTTTTTTTGGACATGCTGGGAGGTGAACCAAATGGAGCCAGCAGCTGCCTGTGGCACACAACACCGCTGTTCTCTGAGACTGATCCTCTAGAAAATCCAGCTTTGTGACACTGAGAGAACAAATCAGCCTCTTCTGTAATGGGCACTCCATCTTTCATCTCTACATAAGACACTTTTCTTGCAGTAAGAACAATTGTTTACTGGAACAACCTGCCCAGGGATGTGGTAGAGCCCTGCTCCCTGGCAGTTTTCAGGATACAACTGAGAGGGCACTAGATAGTTTCATCTAGGCTCCCTTTTCCAGGAAAGGTTGGACCACATGAGATTTCAATGTCCCTTCCAGCCTGGGTAGTTCTATGATTCCATGGTCTAACTTGGTGGGTTTAACCATAGAACACAAACAGATGTTAATGTTTGCTAGAGCATGTATTTCTTTTTCTCCTTCCCCAGTGAAAACAAGCAATATTATTTAGCATGCAGGCAGAATTTGTAAGGTAAACTTTGTTGCTGTTGAAGAAAAGATGGCAGCATTCAAAGGGCAGGGGGCAGCTAAAGGAAAATGCCCACCTCCAGAACACCTATGGCAGCACCTGTCAGA
The DNA here is from genome assembly GCA_013400635.1 of Hypocryptadius cinnamomeus. Lineage (NCBI taxonomy): Eukaryota > Metazoa > Chordata > Aves > Passeriformes > Zosteropidae > Hypocryptadius > Hypocryptadius cinnamomeus. The sequence goes on from VYZP01012255.1 coordinate 57,228, forward strand.
AATGACATTTTGGAAGATGTTTATGACATGTCTTTATAGGCAGTCTAAGTCTTCATGGTAAGAACAGTAATTCTTACTCAGTTCCTTTTTGAGCACTACTGCAAGCCACACATTATAGTGGCTAACACCAATCTATTAATACCACCTCCACTTCCTTTTACACTGATCTAGTAACCTATTTTATACTCAAAAGTACAATTTTTTAGTTAAATATAAAGGGTAACTGTGTCTTTTCAAAATGTAGGTGATACAGTAATTTTAGAACTTGCCTTCGTGGTAAGGGCAGGTTTAAAGAAAAGAAGCCTGGATGGATCATTAATGGTCCAGTGGGCTCCAGGTTCACTTCCCTTGGAGAAAACCTCTTTTTTTCAGTGCAGAGCAAGAAAAGCAGTGATGAGATGTACCACCCAAATTCTAAGCATAGTAAAGTGTCTGAAAACAGCAGGGCTATTAGCTAAGTTTTATAAAATAGTGTCCATGTAACTGTCATGAAGTTATCCATCCATGACACTGAGTAGTGCCCAGGTCCTGGGGCTGTTTAAGGGATCCTTGGATCTGCCAGGGGAGAACCACGTGCTGCTTCTAGAGCGAAAGGTGAGGTCAAAGAGCTGTCCAGGGACGGCTGATGATTTCATCCATGCACACAGCAGCCAAACTGAGATGTCATCAAAAGCCACACAGAAGAGATTTATGAAAACAGCTGTTCTCCTATAGAAATGTCTCTTTCTGCACTTACAATCACAGAATCAGTTAGACTGGACAAAACCTCTGACATCGAGTCCAACCTTTGGCTGGTCACCACCTTGTCAACTGGACCACGGCACTAAGTGCCACATCCAGTCATTTCTTGAACACTTCCAGGGATGGTGACTGCACCGCCTGCCCGGGAGGTTAAAGGTGTGCTGGACCCAGAGCCTTGAGCCGGCACATCTTCCCTGTGGGCACAGCTCCTGGGCTGGACACCGCTGACCCCCGGAGCCGCGGGCACGGGGCTGGCTGGCACAGCCATATGAAGCTGCTGGGCAGACGGGGCTAGAGCGCCCCACCGAAATGTTCTTTCCCTTCCTGCAGCGAAATTAGAGAAGGGGAAATTCACTGCGATCTGCGCCAGGGGAGGGGAAAAAAAAAGAAAAAAGAAAAAAGAAAAAAAAAAACACCAAAAAAACCCCACCACGCTGGTGTTGGCAGGGGCCCTGCAGCACGGCGGGACCGGTGCCACCCGGGCTCGGAGCGGCTCGGAGCGGGCGGTCCCGGGCCGCCCCCGCGGCCCTGCCCGGCTCCGCCGCGGGCCCGCCCGGCGCACTCGCGCATGGAGCGGGCCGGGGACNCTTCATCCGGGAGCGGTGGTCACACATCACCCTGGTGCTGGGGACACTTCACCCGGGAGCGGTGGTCACATATCACCCTGTTGTTGGGGACACTTCACCCGGGACCGGTGGTCACACATCACCCCGGTGCTGGGGACATTTCTCCCGTGGGGCGCCACTTCACCCGTGGGTGGTCACACATCACCCGCGGATTTTGGGGACAATGGGGGCAGACTGCCACACACCCCAAGCAGGGCTCCTCGGGGGTGGTGGCAGGTGTTTATCTCAGACATTTCACACCAGCCTGGCTCTGGCCGTACATACAAAACCCAGGCACCGCCTGATTTGGCCTCTTGTTTTATGTTCTGTCATCTCCCTTCTGTATCTTCCAGTGGTGTTTCTTCCACACAATTTTATTTCTAATATAATTTTCACACTCTAAAAGATATCAAGCAGGGTTTGCCTAACTGGTATCCTAGCACAGAGTGATATGGGTATGTACTTTTGAAATGTCCTGTTTGTGTTTGGATTACACAGTTTTTATATAGATGTATTTTATCATTTTAATAAACATAATAAAATTTTATTTTGCAGTCACTGCATGTAATAGAACACAGTCCTCATTTTTTTTGCAGCACCAGCGGGTACTTCTAGATGATCTACATTTATATGGTTATTTTCCTGCCAGAGGCTCTCAAATCATTTTATAGACTTCATTTACTACTGATGTGTAGCCACTTCATGAGTGGGATGTGGCAGCACAGAAACTTTAAGTTGTAGGAAGTTTTAACTGGAGTTTACATAACCCTTTTTTTCCTTGGGAATGCTTTTTAAAAACATACCTATATGTAGTGTCCTGCTCTCATGGTAATGCATTTTAGTAATCATACATCCTTAGACTTAAATATCCTGAATTTTAGCAAATACTGGTATGCATCCCCTTCAAAAATTTAGAGTCCTCAGCCAACTTTTAAGCACCTAGCCCATGTAGTGCTGAATTTTTAGGAGCCCTCAGCCTTTGTGTAACTGCTGCTGATGAACACAGCAGCACAGCACTCATTTCTTCTAGTGAGAGCCCTCTAAAAGATACAGCCTTTGTTTTGCTTAAAAGAAGGCATCAGGAAATATGACATAAATTGATATTATCATGCCCTTTTCTTAATCTGACACAAATTGAAAATCTTGAGCTTGCTTGAGACAGAGTGGCTCTGTGCAAGTGGCAGAAAGTAGAGTTGGCTTTCTCATGGGGGGTGGCTAATACAGCAGGCACAGAGAAATTTTGGAATAGGCTGAGAAAATATTTGGAATTATATACGGCCAAAAATGTAGCTTTGTAACATACATCAGGGCTTGTAGCTAATTAAAGTGAGCAGGTTATTTTATAACACCTGAGTAATATTTTTAGTGGAAAAATCTAATTTCAAAATAATCTTTAAATTCAAAATGAAATAGCTCCACAGACTGACCTAGTCACCAGTATTTAATTAGCTTCTGGGTGATTATTCTTTTTTAATGCTTATGCTCATGATTAAAGTCATGCTATTTGCATGCTCTTATTCTGAAAAAATTTCCATCAGCTGATGAACAAAGGACAGATAATATTTGTTAAGTGTGGAAATTTTTTTCAGTTTTCTCAGAAACTGCTCCGAGTCATAGCAGGAGCATCTACACAATTCTGAGAACATCTGAAATTGTGTCTTCCTGCTCACATGCGGGTTTACATCTTCAACCTCATTTTTGTTCCTATACAGCCTCATTAATGTGTTACTGGATAGATCAGGGCAGATGGGACCTGTGTGGTGCCCACGGCACACAGCCCTTGTCTGAAAGTGTCTCAGTGTCTCGGTTTCTCTCTTCAGCAAACCCATGAGAGGTTTTGGCTCTGGAGGCCCTCAACATGAGCCACAGCTGTTTTCTGGAGTCTGCAGTTGGACTAAATAGTCTGCTTTTTGCAGCAAAAGCTACCATGGAATTCTGGTCTTTTGAGAGCTTAATCCTGTGGAAAAATCCATGTGTAGGGTTAGGCAGATAGAAAAGGAAATAAAATATGGTTTGGAATTGTTAAGATGTTTCTGTGGCTAAGCAATACATACACCATCATTTAGTCTGGAGTGTTTCTTTTTTTTCCCTTACAAAATTACGTCTGTCTTCTGAATATTTCACTTGGGTTTTTAACTGCTGTGATGGAAAGAAAATAAAGAATGTAGTGGGAACTATATCTTGACTCAGATGTGGGCATTTGTATCTCAAAACAAGGCCAGGGCAAAGGCTAAAGCTCGTAAGAGTGAGTTACCCTGCAGTTATACAAACACTGAGCAGGGCATCTGGTGATCTCTGTTCTGTAGACAGTAGAGTTTCTCAACTGTCTGATATTATTAACAGTTTTTTGTCTGTGTGTAGAATAAGAGGAAATCACATTTAAATAAGTAGGGATACATTTATATTTGTTTTGTCCAGATGTAAGTGACAAAATATATAAGGTGCTGGAGAATGAGAAGACAAGCTTTTAAAAGCCTCCTTTCAAATTTTAATGTGGAATTCAGTCTGGAATGGGCAGAGACAAGTGAGGTATGAGTCTGCTAACACTTTTTCACCATATAAGCACTTTTTATTTTCCCTCCTATATTCAACCTTTTATAAGCCCAGCACAGAGTCTCATGAAAAGCAAAAAATGGCAAGGCCATCTTTCCTTCGAGCTCTGAAAAATGTGCAGTAATAAGATCACCTGTTAGAAGCAGGTGATGTTTGAAGTCACATATCTCATCCTGCTGCAGGGAAGACATTCAGGTTAACAAAAGAAAGAGGGACCTGTTCTTGGAAGACTTTGTGCTCCACAGTCATCTGCTCTGGTGCTGATTTTCCTTTGAGTTTTTATCATTGAGGCGCTTCCCGCTCTGCCTAGGCCCAGATGAGAGGTGCAGCCTGTAAAAAGGATGGAAGAAAAGGAATGCTAAACCCTCTTGGCTTGCATAAGCTGGCAGTTCTGGCCTGCTGTATCCTTCTGCAGTGATGTTGGGTGTTTGAGGATGTCTGCACTGTATGGTGCAGATCGTTAGGGGATTGGAAGATTGTCTGCAAAATTGTTTTTTGCTGGCCCAAACTCGTGTTGCAGTGTTTAGTTCACTAGATGCAAAAATTTGCCTATTTTGATTTTGCTGATGGTAGAAGTCAGTTTATTCTGTTTATGATCCATCAAAGTTTGTATCTCTACCCTTTTCTATAAATATTTTGCTCCAGCTTTGTGTTAAATGAAAGTTGATATTTCCAAAAACTTTTCATAAACCAGTTGTGTCAATTTCCCATGTAGGTGATTGACCATCCCAAGTACCAAGAATCCAAAAGAATTGCAATCTTCCTGAGCATGCCAGATGAAGTCCAGACAGAAGAAATCATTAAGGACATTTTTAAGCAAGGCAAGGAGTGTTTCATCCCCCGTTACAAACCTCAGAGCAATCACATGGACATGCTGAAGTTATCATCTGCTGAAGACATTTCTTCACTTGCTTCAACATCCTGGAATATTCTTCAGCCCAGTGATGATGACACTGCAAGAGAGGAAGCTCTTGCTGGTGGTAAGTATTTTCTTGCTGCGTCATGAGATTGTTGAGCAGGAGTAGCCTGGAGGCTGGTAGGAAATAGTTTGATAGCAAGAATGAAATTAAATGTTGCACCTTGTTTTTATACATTGTAGAGAGATGCTCCTTTCTCTTGCCTGTTTTTCTCTACCCTGTGCCACCCCAATGACATGCCAGCAGAGCAGGAACACAACTGCACTGATCCAGCTGAAAAAAACCTCAGCCCTCTAGATAAATCATCTTATTGGTCTGATCCATGAACATCCTCAGCACAATCTCAGCCAGCATCATGCAGAGGCTTGTAGGGGAAAGAGGGGCTTGCTGGGGGTAGCTTAAGCTGCCACTGAAAGTCATGGGGATTCACAGGTTTAGGATGTACTCTGAGAACTTTGGATTGTGCTGCCTGAAGGGCTGGGAGCTTCTCAGGTGATACCCATAGACTGAGAATTTTCTGAAATCTTTGATCCTGCAAATTGTGTTGAATGGATGAATCACAGTGCTGATATGGAGCCTGCCCTTGTAGAACAGCTCTCTGGACTGAGACCTTGGACTGAAAATAAAAGGACTTTCTTGGCCTGCAGTCTTTTCTAGCATCATTCTCTCACATTTTTATTTTGACCTTATAATGCTGTCTCAGACACTGGATTCTTCATAGGGTTGAGAAGCTACAAGTTAATTAAGATCAAACTTGTGTGTGTGTATGTGTGTTTTGATCCCCAAATAACCTCTCTCTTAACCTAAAATTCCCCAACTCCTACTTGTAAACAAGCTTACTTTTTGTATATTTGCATTCATTATTTGCATTCTTTTTGTAAACACTTTAATGTCTTCTCGAAACGTCTGCAGAAATGTTTAATCTTAATAATGGAAAAGTCATGTTGAACTCATGCTTTAAACCTCAGCCTGGGAAGATTTTCTCCAGGTCGAAATTCACCATGCAGACAGCTTCCACACCTCACACACTTGCCAGCTTTTTAGCACTTGATGAAGGAACATGGCATTTCTATGACTCTGTTTGATTGAACTTGGGCTTGTATTTGCTTTGGGATGCCAATGTACTTTTCAGAACACTTCACCATATTTGTTTCCCTTTTATTTTTGGTCATTGCCTCTTTCCTAATTCAGAATCCTTTCTGTGTCTACATTTTAGCTAGCAAGGGATGTCACAGCCTCATACAATCATCTTCTTTACATTTAATATTTAGTACTGTTTGATGTTTTTCCAGTGTTTGTCAAAAAATTGTGTATATTGGTGGGATTTAGGGACTTTTGAAGGTAATAAAAAATATCTAGAGTTCTGTTGACTGAGCTTAGTTCAGGCACTCTGGACAAGTTTTTGTACTACTGGTGAGCTGCTGTTAATTGAATTTCACAGGTCTGTTTTAGACACCACGGAGTAAACACACAATTTGAGGTATGATGGGAGCGAGGACTTCCAGGTACAGAGTGTATTGAGATGTACCTGGGTGCCAGACAGTGAAGATGGGGAGGGCAGGACCACACTTTGGTACCTGGCTAGTTCTGGAGCTGCTGCTTCCTTCTTTGCACCAGGCTGTGGGCAGAGAGCAATGCCAGAAGAGCTCCTGTGCTCTACAGAGAGGTGCCAAGAGACCAGCTGTAAGAACTGATGTATGTCCATGTCAGACTTGTTCTGCCTGAAACTCAATATTAGTCTGTTTGTACTGTTTGTACAGTAATTTTGGAATAATGCCATTTGGATTGGAAGTCAAACCTCGGTCCTTTATCCTAGAACAGTTTTTGTAAATTAGAGAATTAGTTTCGTTTTCTTCTACTGTTGCAGCATCATATACACACTACCAATTTGTCCCCACAGAAACACACACTTCATCCCAATATGTCTTTATATTCCTTTTGCTATATTTTTTGTCGCCTATTACATTTTTTGAACTTTGGTACATTTGCAAGATTGCAAATTGCCTTGCTGCTACATCCATCCTCCATTGTTGGAACGACGCATGGATGGCACGTTTATCTCAGAGATGTTATCAGATACTTTGGTGATCTGAGGCATTTACATTGTTATAAGGAGATAACATGGTGTTACATTAGTAATGTTCCCATGGCTGGCATAAATTACTATGTAATTTCCAAGAAATAGCCTACAGGTACATAAATAAGCCATGTCATTTCTGAGTGTATTCATTTTGCATGACAAAAAGCTTAAATTCACACTGTCCTTAAAACATCAGGCATAGTTACTGTTAAGAATAGCTCAAATATAAGACTAGGTATAATTTTTGCATAGAGTTTCCCAGTCTTTGGTAGCACTCATGGGCAGTGTTGAATAGACAGAAGCCCTCCTTTTGGAGGGATCCTTTTTTCTGTTGGACCAGGGTTTACCTCTTTTCATCTTGGCAGTACTCACATCACACCATGTTGGCATAAACAAAGATCACTGCTTTTGTGGTAGGAGAAAGTCTGTATCTTCTCTACCATGTGTGGGTGACTCATTGGCATGTGAAAAGTTGCTTTTGTAAGGCTATATGGACACAATAACAGAAAGAACAAAGGTGGAAGAAGTTCAGATATTTTGGAGTAGGGGTGTGTGTAGGTGCATGACTTGTTTCGTTTCCAGCTGTATCTGTTGAAAAGACTTAGACAACTTCTGAGGCAAGCCAGTGGTACATTTTCCTAATAGGTACCAATTCCCATTTTTGTCCTTGTCCATCAGAGGTATAAATGTGCACTGGTGCTGGGTTTTGCCCAAGGTAATACTGCTGATGAAAGTCCAGGCAGGTTGCAATATTTGTTTACAGAAGTGTGGAAACCTTGCGCAACTTTGGAAGGAGTAAATCAGATAAAACTGTACTCCGTGTTTGCTTTTTATCAGTACTCCTACAGAAGTTTAAAGAACATTTTGCCAGCAGCTTCATTTTCAGTGTGGTTTAGGGAGGTGTTGTGATTCACTGAGCTGGACATGGGTTTCCTCATTTGTAATGTTGTTTATTATTACCTAGACCTGCTCTGAGAACTATGAGGGAAAAGCTGTTATTCCTCTGAAAAAGAGATTTGTCTTACTGGACACAAAAAAAAAAAGAAGAAAAAAATTCTAGGTTGAATGTTTCCATATGGTAAAATTCCTGGAAGCTTCTTTGAAGGGAACCACATGTCCAGGGATCTCAGCTGGAAGGCTTGGACCTGAGCAAATATGCTCAAGTGTTCATAATTTGACTACTGACTGGTAGCTGAAGATGTGCAATAAATTATAAACAGCTTTTCTAACATTCACCTGCATGGTAGAGAGAAGGGAGTTTGGCCTAAATAGCTTTCTTGGCCAAAAAATGAAGTGTTATTAGAAATGATGGCTCTGAATCTGCTTACTCTAATGGATTGGGACGTGCTTTTCTAAGAAATGCAGGAAATGGGATTATGTGTACAGACTTAATTCAGCCTCTTAATCTCTGTCAATTCTGCCCTGGTGTCACAGTACATTATTACATGGTCCTTGTCCCTCAGGTGTGAACTCTCTCAAAGATGAACCCAGGTGAAATGATCTGGGCTCTTTCAAAAAGGCAGATGAACTCTGCCTGCTGTTAATGACTGTTCTAACGAGTATCTGCTCAGTGGTTTGCTTTCCCTGCCCAGGTTAGAGCTGCAGGCCTCTTTACTGTGCATTATTCAAACCTCAGGATGGAGATCTGCATTTCTGTATGGGCCCTTCATCACTGCACCATTCAGTGACTTAAAGATATGAAGTGGTATTTGCTGATGGAGAAGCAGCAGCAGAGGCTCAGGATCCTGTTGCAGCCTGAGTTGTGCAGAGGAGCTGCCCCCAGTAAACACACTCTTTTGCTTGTTTTTCCAACATTAAGTTTTCTTCTCTGTTCCCTCCAAAACAATAATTTCCTAGATTTGTCTCAGCCTTGGACTAGACCTCCTTTTTCAAGCTTTAATTTCTCTACCACCCTGTCCTTCTGCTCTTTACGTGGCTTCTCTGAAACTCCCTCCTCAAGTGTCCTTCTCTGGCCTTTCTCACTGTATTCCCCACTTCCTCCTGCTCTCAGTCCCAGCCTGTCATTTCAGGGGCAGCTGGGCCAGCATAAATAGCTTGTCCCTGCCAAAAGGGAGGAGATCATGTGTTTTGTCTTCTCTCACCTGTCTGCTTCCAGACATATAAGATTCTCCGTCCCCACTTACTCATTTCCTTCCCCACTGTGCTGGCTTCTTTCTCTTTTGCCTTGGCTTAGAAAAACTTGTTTTGTAGTACCTTCCCCACTAAATAGTACAAAAGACATATTTTTGTGATTGTTTCTTTTGGGCAGTGCCTGATAAAATAAGCTGCTGCCCTTTCTCCTCCTCTTGGTCCCCACCTGTCCTCTCCTGTGCCAGCACAGATGGCCCTGTAGCCACATTGGGACCTATACTGGGAAACCAGTCTTGGTTAGGAGTAACCCAGCAGCAGCAGAAGTTTCTTCTGAAGCAGAACCACCACACAGGTTTGGACTGATGCAATTGAAGAAGGCTGATGGTGAGGAGTTGTGAAAATGGATGCCATGCCAAGAAAGTCTCAGTGAAACTTCAGTCATCATTTCCTTCCACATTTCAGTTCCCAGTCTTGCCCCAGACAGCAGGAATAGCAGCAGCCAGTGAAATGAAAGTCCTTTGGAGTCCTCACAGCTGAGATGGGTCTGGCAGGAGGAGCTGAGCCTGCAGCTCCATGTGCTCCCTCTGTGCACCAATACCAGCTTAAGGAGTTTTCCCTCCTTGTGTTTTCAGCCTATTCCTGCCTCTCTCTGGTGAGCTGGATCAACCTGCTGCTCTGGGTGAAGATTATTTCCCTCCTTTCCCCTAGGAAATCCCTGTTTTCACTGGGATTTTTTGAACTCAGATGAGTGGATCCAGTTTACCTTGTGGCCAGATCCTTGTGGGAGGGGGGCATCTTCAGAGAGCCCCAGAACTCACCCTGACACATCTCTCCTAAGCCTGTGCCAATGGCAGCTTTTCACACATTTGCAGCATTGCATCAGCCTGGCTCAAATGGGTTTGAACAGTGCTGAAGCCACATCACCACCAGTGAGCCAGTGAGGGTGCTACAAGCAAGATTTCAAGTTCTTGCTACAAGGCATGGAGCAACAGAGCTTCTGTCCTTTTTTTTTTTTTTTTTTTTACACTAGCTTTGATCTTGGAAACCAGTGAACCATTTTGCAGGAATAAAACAAACATAACCTCCCTGCCCCCATCTCAGTTTGGCATAAGTACCCAAGCTAAAAAATGTCAGCATTTGACAATATAGCATCTTGTATGTAATGGGGAATGCTGAATTATCTGCTACTATTCAACTACAGCATAATGCATTTTTGCTTTAAGAAATGAATGTATTAAGAACTTGAGTTGTATTTTGTAATTTAGTTTGGAGACTTCTGGCATTTTCAGCACTGAAAACTTCAGTGGCCTACTGGCCTATTTGTGTTGTAACTTCAAGATAATAAGTGCAATATTAACTAGATAATCAATGCTTTCAATGACAGTAAAAAATTTATTGTTAATAAAAAGATCCGAACTTGAAATAAAATAAGGAAGTACTAGCATATGTCTAGCAGCAACTTCTTTCAGCTTTGTTTTCATATAACCTTTTGAATGTTGGCTTTTAAGGTTAAGGTAGTTTTATCTTTCTGCCCTTTTAACTTCCAGAACACTATGAGACTTGCTGTAGCATAAATTACAACAACCTGCTGGTAGCAGAAACAGACAGGCACAGCTTACCTGTGTGGTGGCATTTAGTTTATAAGGGTTTATGCCAGAGAACATGATTCTCTTGCAAGGAAACTTCTGGCTACCTCTAGGCTACAGTTCCGAACCTGGAGTAGTTTGAAATTATTCCTGAGTGACCATTAACCCTATTTGAAACTTTGCCATTGGGATTTGCCCTGCAGAAGCATTTTTGTCTGCAGAAACTCTTTTTCAGCTGTCTT
>VYZP01012257.1:0-26302 GCA_013400635.1 Hypocryptadius cinnamomeus
GAGAAGAGACAGCCTGACAGCCCATCATCACAGAGATCATAATCTCTTGCTTCTGGAAGAGGCGTGGAATTAAAATAATTCCCTCCTCTGGGGGCTGCCAACGAACATGACATACAATTCCACACTAAATAATAAGTGAAAGAAAGCCAACACTTAGGAAATATTTTTGTCAGCTGAGAGAAACTGTCACTTCAGTCAAGTCAGATTCACCCTTAATTTGCTGATGCACATTTTCATGCTACAGCTCACCACAGCACAGATCACACCACGGTTTCACCAATACTCCTCTTACTGGCAAAACCAGCTGAGGCAGCTCCTGGCCCTGCAGCAGTGCTGCTTTGTCACTGGTGGGGACACACCATCAGCAAGCAGCACTGATGTGCTGCAGCATCAGGCCTCTAAGCAGCAGCACTACCAGTTCTGAGGAAGCTGCATGGGAGCAAGGAGAGAGAGCAGGAACTGGCAGAAGTAGCTCTGACTGGCTTTTCTGGCATATGCAATGGCAGTGGTGCACCAACACTGAGAGGCACAAGTCCCCATGGATGCCAAGACCATGAGAAACACAAAGCACCATTAATGCTGCCATACTTGAGTTGATCTTAATGACCAAGTGGCGACATTAGATATTTGCATATGTATCCATAATAAAGAGTTCTACTGTGCAATTTTCAGGCTACATTAAAACAATAAATATAATCATGGAGGAGAAGGTGACAACTTTGGTTTTGCCCGTAGCAAAGATGAACCCACAGGCAAGATTATGTTGGGAACAGCCGCAGTGTCCTGCCCATAAGGGGTGGCATTTGTGCTTCACATATCTGAAATCACAGATTCCTCTTTCAGGCAGAAGGAGAGCAGCATGGACACTGCCACATCCCCAACACAACATGGACAGGCAACCACACCACTCCATACTCTATGCCCTGGCAGCACCACCATACCTCTACAGCTAACCAACCCCAGGTGAGCTCCTCACAAGGTTTCTCTTGCAAAGGTGCAGCACCAGCATGCCCCAAGAGCCACTGCCATACACAGGCAGCTCAAAACTCAGGGTTCTTTGCAACATTACAGCCAGCCCATCCCAAGGTGCAGACATTCCTATACAACCAAACACCCTACCAACCTCAGCATGGCCTTTCTGTCTGTAGTACACTACAGATACCAGTGACCAACACAAAAATACCATCTAAAAACCTGCAGTCACCTTTCTTGTGGGTTTCTACACATGTGTAACCAGTATGCACAAATAACTATCCCAAGGCAAGGGGCCTAATTCTTGCTATAGTTAAGGTAAAATGTCTGAGTATCACCGCTAGCTGAGAAACTACCATACCTGAGCAATTTCTGCAACCCAAACAAGCCTCTTCAACACAGACTGTCTGGGTAGACACTGCTAATGAAGATGAAGGACAAACAAAGGTCACAAAGCTGAGTGAGTTCTAAATACCTGCTTTGGAGGCAAACCTCAGCAAAACACAGAGGTTTAAAAAAAACCCCAACCAAACATATTCTTTATTTGCAAAGTACCGTGAGATCTTCTGAGCTTCTATACCTTTACCTCAGTTTTTAATTAGGACTCTCTCAGCAACATGTGCATGGGATTATAGATTTTCTTCCCTCCCCCACCCCCCAATCAAGTTTTAAGTTTGTGGACCACATCCAAAGAGCTAGTTTCTATGCATTCCTGAGGGAGAAAGGGCTATAGAAAAGTCTTTTATTTCTGCATGTATTTCCCAGAAGGCCCAACTAATGCAAAAGGAAATGTATCAGGCTTCTTCAATGGGGGGAGGGCAGGAGGGGATTAACATGTTTCATGGGCAGAGTGTGTGCAAGCCAGGAGGGTTGAGCACTTCAGTCTGAGCAATTAGATGCAACTCTTTTATAAACCTTACGGTACGATATCTGAAATACCCTTTTCAACAGAAAAACCTACTCAAGTAAATGTCAAAGTAAATTGCGCTGACAAACAGACTATGTCACAAAAGCCTACTGTAAAGGGATGTGCTTGCGACTGAAAATGTACACCTCATGAGAATCCCCACTGAAGCACATCAGCATCGTGAAGTTAAGGGTATAAATTGAGGAGCGTACGTTTTCATTCCAAGTCAGTAGCACCTACATGAACAGTTTCATGTAACTGGTAGTAATCGTTTCCTCCTCCTAAACTGATTATGTACATACTTCTCTATAAAGCTTTTCAAGAACTTAACAAGTTTGGGTCCAGCTTCAGAAAGATGCATCAAGATTAAAAACAAACAAACAAAAAAAAAAAACCAAGAAAAAGGCAACCAGGAACTGAGCAACTGTTCTCTATACTAAAATATTACAGGAAAACTGAATAAAAGGTTATTTCTCCAGGATTGTGACTCTGGCTGCTGAGTCTATTTCACCGGCAAAGCATATCTATAGGCAATGTACAAAGCAGCTTTTGCCCCACCTCACACTTCCAAGGGACTCCAACCACTATGTACACTGTCTACTGCAGCATTCCCCAAGCCTCTACTGTTCCCCTCAGGGCTGTTCTTCAAAACACCCCCCCTTCCACTTGCTCACAAAAGTAGGATTTAAGGCAGACATAGCCTAAATTTGCTGAAGGTGGTTACTGCTTTCATTTTTACAGAGCAGACAGGCAGCAGGCCATGTCACTCAGGTTAACAGACGAACATACACTTACTAGTGTACAACCAAATGAACAAGAAGCTCAATTCAAGTTTTACTGCATTTGCTGGTCCAAAAATTCCTACTCCACCTGTATTTAAAAACTGTTTGCAGTTTAATATAGCATGCAACTATTATTATAGCTGTCTACTCCAAGTAAAAACAGATTCATTCTCAGAGTTACTCAGCATTATAAGTTACAGTGCAAACAGCCTAGGACATTTAACTAGCACATTCAATAACATAATCACTCATCCTCCTCTTCAACCCTCACAGAGAAGAGTAAAAGCAGCCAAATTACTTATTTACTTAAAACCAAATTATCAGGCTGATTGTTCCAGGACTGTGCTTTTAGACAATGAACTATACAGCACTGTGTTTACAACATTTAGTAAATCCATGGAGGAAAAAACCCAATAAGATTCAGTACTGATTTTGTTCAGTAACTTCTTTTGTATGATCTCATTTTACAGTATTTGATGGGCTCTACTTTTGCACAACTATATTCTGGAATTTAACACTACAAATTATCGACATTCTATCCACAAACATCAGCGCTTCCAACAGTAACCAATTCACCTATGAAACACCTACTACAGTCTAAGCAATATGTTAGCAATTTAAGATTTTATCATGTTGATAGGAGAAGGTGATACTGAACAGCATGATCATTCATTTAATAAGGTATGAAAAGATCCAGCAGTCAGAAACTGATGATCAACAACAAATGTGCAGGCTTTCACAGAGGAGAGTAATTAATGCTTGGAAATAAGATGACATGGAGGATTTGCAATCATTAGAATCAAAATGAGGAGAGATCTATTTTCTACATGGGGAAGATAAGAGTAGTAGACAAGCCTCATTTCAAAATTTCACTCAGCCATTCCAGAGGTTTGTGTTGCTCAGGGACTAAGGACCTTTAATTTGCTTTTCTTCAGGGAAGCAGTGGCTCACTTCTTTCATCAGGTTATGTTTTCACTTTTAGCTGAAGCTCGCCACCCTAACCTCCTCCCCCACCCCATCTCAGGCTAGAGAGTGGGCATTGAAAGAATAGGCAGGACATCAGCTGCTGTAATTCTGTAATTCACTACAAGAAAACTGATTTTGTGGCTCTATCAAGAATTTTACTATCTTTTACGGTTTTTACGTAGTTCTCTAACATAGCCATGTCACAAAGCTGCAGCAGCAGTGAAGGATAGAGCACAGCTGCAGCAGTAGCATGCACAGCTCTTCTGTAGCACAGCCCCTTCTCAGGGCAAAACCCACTCAGCAGTCTGCTGCTACACATGCAGCTGCCTCACCATCCTATGCAGGGCTCACAAAGACTCCATATGTGTACCTCTGAGAGAAACAACAAAGACCAAGGCACCAATCAGGCAGTTTTAAATTCATCTCTCTATTATTTCACCCAAAACAAAACACATCAAATCAAAAAAACCCCACACCACACGAAAAAACAGTAATTCATCATCACAGCAGAGATTTTTTTCCATTATGAATCTGCCCAACCCATTGTCAAGTTGGAAGCGAAACCCTAGCATCAGTACACATGTGTTTTGGAAACAATGTCTAGCGATTACAGAGCAAAGCTCTACTCAGTGACCTATATGAAAATTATTGTGAAAAAACCTTCCTCATTTCTCTTTGACTGTATACATAGCTTTGAAAAATCCCACCTAGATTTTTAAAAAGTTTCTGCAACAAAGCCACACTTCTCTAAGTCTGCTCTTATTTGCCATGAATCATTGCAACACAAGTTCTCCATATTAACTCCTCCAACCTTGCATGGCATAATTACAAATGTTCTCACTGCATATTTTTACATATTTAACTGAGAGATTTCATGCCATGCAAAAGAAATGTCTCAGCACACACTTATTTCTCATGTTAAGCTTACACGGTGCTACACCATTTACTTCACCATTTCTAGACAAACTCTACCATACAGCAGCTCATAAACAGCAATTATAACACAAGATAAAATGCAATGTAACAATGCAAATGGAACTCCCCAAATCGCACAGGATAATTAAGAGCCTTCATGGGAAACCCCATGTGAAGAAAAATTTCATTGTAGAACTGGAAAGTGATAGACTATAAAATCACATAAAGGGGAAATTTCAGCCTCCAGACACTGTACATTCTGCATACATGCTAGCCATCACAAAACCCTCTCTGAAAACCTGACATTGGATCTGAAGCTGTCTGGGAGAGTCTGGAGCAAAAGAAAAGCAGCATTATGTCATGTTTTGCCTATAGTAGCAACACTGTTTGAAGGAACTCTCTCATCCCTCTCAGTATCACAAATCTTGCCCAAATTATCATTTGACCAGAGCATTTGTGCGTATACTGTTTCTACCCTGAAGAAGGCATTATGGCCCAAAGGGCTTAGCAGAACACCTTACTCTGCGTATCATGTGCCAAACTGAAGTCAACAGCAAGTGCCAGCAAAACAGAATCTTTCCTCCTTCACCAGTCATTCCCTGCACAAGACTACAAATTCTTAAGCAGAGGAGGACCACTGATCTAGTGCCTGGTGTTGAAGCAGTACTCTTGACACGGAGTTAAACACAGTCCCTCTCTCAGAAGCCCTGTATGTCTGGAGCCTCTGAAGGCCCAGGTGGTCCCCTCAGGAAGTAATGAATCCCTATCAATCAGAAAGATGGACAAAACATAGCCAGTCGACACCAAGCTCAAGCAGCCTCCCTTCTCCATTATTGACTACTTCTTGAAATATTTCATCTGTTCCTTTCACCCACAAATCCAAATCAAGAAGGCAGATACTATAAAAAGAGCAGTAAATGCTCCTAAGCTTGTAACTAGTAGCTTCTCTAATCAAAGAAACACGTATAACTTGTTTTTTCTTCCCAAAGTTCCTCATCCATCCTCAGAATAACACTGAACTTCAAGCAAATAGGGCCCTTCAGGATCCTGATCTGCACTAGATTTCCAGACAAGAAAATTTGTATTTACATGATTAATAATGTAATTACTATAATTACTTATAATAATATATTAGTATACATTATATGTTAGGTACAACAATACATATTAATACAGTGATATAATTACTTATATTTATTAGAAAAATGTTGAAAAGTACAGGCTTCTTTCAATGACTGATGCCTTTAAAGTTTAAAGCAACCTTTAATATAAAAGGAAAAAACAGTCATGAAAACTGGGCTATGCACTCATTTTACTTAGGTCTTTCAAGCAAATTTTACTTAGGTCTTTCAAGCAAATGTAAGTGCCTTACTTCACTGAGCTTTGTGAAATCCTCCCAGTTGTAAAATTCTAACAACAAATTTATATTGCCCACATAAACTAATTTCAAGATCATGATGCTATCACCTAAAGTCACTAAAAACTTTTTAGAACAAACTACTTTCTAAAACTAACTTCTTCGTTCAGTTACACTTCATACAGTGACTTTTCCAGAGGCCAAATAAAGCACGGCAACTTAGTCACTGCAGCTCTTCCCAAACATCTTGACTGTTTGCATCTCTGGTAGCTCATGCAATGGGGTAACTTTGTCAGCACTATTTCTGCAAACCATTGTAACTGCAGAAGCCAGTATGCACCACTGGCTTCTGCTCTGGCACGCTGCGCTACATACCCTCAGTCTGGTCCTTGGTCACGCTGCTGAAGCGCCTGCACTAATCCCAAACATTTGTGATTTTTTTCAAAAGAGATCATTAGTTTCACAGCAGTTTTTGTGGTCCTTATTCTACACTGATGAAGGCTAACAGCAACAACCAGAACAGCCATAGCTACTTTGCTCACACAGAAAACAATGTGAGACTGCCAGCATCATTCTAAATTGCCAAAATTGCTAAGTTTTACTGCACTATGTTAAATAGCTGGTCTACAAAGCAAAGTCACAAAACTGATGGTTGATCATTTCCCTCTCCCATTCACCCTCCCTCACAGCAGATGCCAACTACTCAGCTACAGTTCATTAATAAGAAAAACACGTAGTCCGCTGATACAAACATGGTAACCGGAAACTTCTCATTGTTTTAACCATTTCATTCTTGACAGAATAATGAGAAAGAAAACCTGAACACTGTTCGCTTCTACACTGTTCGCTGCAACTACACTTCTTCAGCTGAAGTTTACGGCACAATTCTGTGACTAAAAAGCAGTAACGCTCAGCACATGAATAAAAATTGCATTATAAAAATTATCTGGCAAATTCATGGTTTTGTGGGCTAAAAAAGAAAAGAAACCGTGGCAAAATGTGATTTGTGTAAAATGAGAGAAGCAGTGGAGAAGGACACAATTTCCACATGAGGAAGACTCTCAGTTCTGCTTGCTACAACCAGCTGCAGTTTATGCCCTGACACCTCGGGCAGCCCAGAGGCTCCCTCTGTGAAAGTTCCCTAACAGCCTGCTCCCATGCTTTTATTCCTGGAGAGGGCAGCCCGTGGCCTGGAGTGGAGGCCATGGCAAACAGGCAGGCTGGAGCCTCAGTGAGGCTCCCACAGCAGCAGGCACTGCTGCCAGGTCAGCAGAGGACCTCCTGAGCTGCCCCACAGCACCAGCACCTCTGCCCCCGTCTGTCAGCACCTGCAGAGCTCAGGGGAAAACTAACTGCCACAAAAGCGACAGGAACAAAAGCAAAGACAAAATAATAGTCTGTACTCAAGTGCATCAATAAACAAACCTGTAGAGAGTTATGCAACACAGCAGTCATGTGGCACTAGCTTAAAATAAAAATTAAAAAGGGAAAGGATAGGAAAAAGCAGACACAGCTACATACCCAGACAGAACATGGAGAGCAAAACACCAATGATAGCTACTGCAGACCAGAAGTATTAGCTTACCACTCCCCAATGAAAGTTACGCCATGTGCCAGGTTTCAGCCATTCACAAGAAAAGCAGGTCTGTATCACACGCATCTCCCACTGATAGATGGGACCACCCTCTCAAATCACTCCAACTGACTGCAAAGAAAAACCACCTGCACCCACAAAAACAATCCTCAACTCCCAGCACTCAACTCCCAGGAGCCTCCAAAACCAAACCAAAACCAAAAAAAGCCTACTGTGGCAAACTCTTCCTGAAGGACCTACCACCACGAGGCCAAACTCTACTCCCCTGCCTGCAGCCATCCAGTGCTCCCTGCACACTTATCTATGCACACCATCTACACAGCCACATTCTCCAGGAGAGTTTCCCCTCCCAACAAAGATGGAGTTCCTCAAGAGAGGTATCCAATTCTTTGTGCGTGCCATCATCTCACTTGCTGTAAAATTCCCCATTTTGCACACTACAACATCATCTCCAGTCTGCTATCCGCTGATCTCCCTGAAAATAAACATATACATATATACATACATATATACACACCTTTTTGTCATACTACGAGAGAAAAAGAAATTTCAAGATATCGAACTTTAGACAGCACTGCACACCCAACCACCACAAAACAACTCAATTACAAACATTCATTTCTCTGAATCTGCTTTTCTGTTACTGTTACAATTTTGGTCTTCTTTTTCTGACCACATTTTAAAAAAACTCATTGGGAATTCATAGGTTCAGTGAGACCTTGACTAAAGGTTATATTAAAACATATTAAAGGAAAAATTAACGTATGGAAAAAATATTGAAGAAAACATACATGTTAAGTGAATACCAGGTAAGTTTCTTCTTAAATTCTTAGTTTCTCAAAGTGCGCACAGATTCATCTCCATATTTGTCTTTTTTTTTTTATTAGACAAAGCATCAAAGTCGCTAAAATGTAAAAGCATCCTTTCCGTATAATAGATTATTGTTATTAAAGAGACCTTTCAGAAGCATAAAAGACTATTCTGATGCCTTCTAAAAGGCAGATTTTATCCTTGGCTTGCCTTTTGTTTTGCACGTATTTCCAAACAACACCCCACCGATTTTGCATTTGTGCAGAGTGCATTCTATTCACTTATTCAAGTGAGCTCCAGTGATGCCGATAATCAAGGTACAGTTACATTTTTAAAATCACAAAACCGGAAAAAACAAATGCTAGTTATGCAATACATACCACAAGTTTCAATAAAAAGCAAAAGCACTGGCACAATTCAGAAGTAATAACCAGAAAATGCAATAGTACATTCTAGAGCACAAGCACAACTGAGGTCTGTGCCTGTCATCCCAGCCCCCATTTATTCATCTAACTTCATGTCTTTGGGCAAAAAATAGTGATATGCAACTGCCATCCACTTTTCTAAACAAAGATTATTCTGTATACATTTCTACAAATCACACCAAAGCCTGATGTCTTCAAAATAAATATCAAGATTCAAGTTACAATTTTGCACGCTTGTAGGGCAAACAAAGCAGCCAATTGTTCACCTACAATTTACTCAAAACAGGCATCAGTGTTTTTCATGATTTCTTCACATTTAAGTTGTATGGCAACAGAAAACATACAGTATGTATAAACAATGTTCCAACAACAAAAACAAAAGAAAACAGCTTCCCAGTGGGTCCTACTAGACAACACTGAGGCCCTTACTCCGGTATTGCTGTTCTTGGGGACTACACCTACTTATGTCTCCAGATGAACCAAGGCAATTACAGAAATGATGGAAACTAGTCACAGAAAGAGATTCCCATGTACACGTACACCTAAGAACATTTACAATTAATGTCCACATAGGGAACATGACTCACAGTCAGTTTAGGAAGCTTCAATCTGCCAAGCAATTCACACGGCTTCATGGTTAGTTATGATATAATGAAACTGACCAGTCAACAGTGACTACACTACGTAAACCTCTCCCATTTGGAGCCTAGATTACACCACTTTACAAGTTAAAAAATTCTTTTCCACTGCCACTAAATTATTCCCTATTGTGACACCTCATTTACTAAAAGAATC
This sequence comes from Hypocryptadius cinnamomeus, assembly GCA_013400635.1. Classification (NCBI taxonomy): domain Eukaryota; kingdom Metazoa; phylum Chordata; class Aves; order Passeriformes; family Zosteropidae; genus Hypocryptadius; species Hypocryptadius cinnamomeus. The sequence goes on from VYZP01012257.1 coordinate 9,524, forward strand.
TTTAAATGAGCTTTCAATTTACTCTGCCTAACAAAATACCTAAAAAATTAATTTCTCTACCTGCAACTCAAGCTGCATGGCAGTTCTCATAGCTCTATTACAAGGACAGTAGCAAACGGTTGCCTTGAGCAGTTGGCAATGCCCTGAATTTTGTCATCAAGTAATGAGTCTGCCACAAAAATAATGACCACATGGCAGCAGCCTGCTGGATATAAATCCCTTTGCTGCTTAAAAATAGATTTTAAATCAGTATTGGAACAAAAATAAAACAACCTCCATAATACTATCTGAAACGAGTAGAAAGAAAAAAGAGCATCAGTGCTGGTCTTACTAACAGGATGCAAATTACCACTAGGTTGTTTTACATTTGAGCAAGTGTAAAGACAAAGAATATGAAACAGAGAACACTTAGCTCTTTGCACAGTCACCTCACAAGTGCTAAATGCTTCACCATGTAAATGGAAAACCTTTCTCAACAGACACTAATACTAAAAAGCAGCAAAATAAATGTTTTGGGAATAGCTCCCCCCTCTCCAGCCCTGCTTACCCTTTGCTCCCATAAGGCTTCAGTTCTTGGTTAACATCTCTCTGTCTGAAAATAATTGCCTCCCTCCTAAAGGCATCTTGGACAGTGTCACTCCTTAATCAGCAGGAGGACAGCTGAGTGATGTGAGGCATTTCCATCTTCTCCCTGGAGCAATCAGACCATCTCTACACAGCATTACTGCAACATCAAGAACTAAAATGACTTTAGATGTGGTACTCTCCCATAATGAGAACCATACGCCAATAAGGCTGCCCTCTAAAAACCCAATTCTGTTACCAGCTGCCTGTTAGGACTTCACTTATTAATACAGCTATGCCAAGGATCAATCAGTGCAGCCTGAATACAAACCTCAGGGAAAATCCATCTGTAGAAATGAATTCCCAACATGTTTGGTATACCTAGATACAAAAACACAAGCAATAATCAACTGCATTATCTTTACACTTTTATTGTAGTGTGAACATGGTAATCAGCATCAGTAGGTCTGCAAGTTCTAATGCTCTGGCAGAGGAAGGATACCAGTAAAATTCTACTGGATTTACAAAACGCAATGAATTTACTTCTCTGCACAAATACCTTAGAAAACAAAACTAGTTACCTATTTCTCAGCAAATTGGAGGGATGGAGAAGAAAAACATGATCATGGGCTTTGCTAATATACTTGCAGTGGGTATACCAAGAAGGTCATGTATGAACCAGAATAATATGTATTTCAGCTTTCTTCAGATCAGTAATGCACACTGTAGTTTCACTCCACAATGAAACATCAACATCTAGAAATTGCATGGATGCGTTTTTTCAGAGCAAGTCACCTTCTCTTTCCACATGACACATTCGCTTGAAAATCTAGACATAAATTACCTTTTCATTAAGAAAACGTAAATCCCACACAGCTTTCTTTTCGTCCAGTTTTCCATCCTTCCCAACTCCACGCCCTGCCTAACTATCTAACTTGATGTCTGTGCCACACAGCTCAGACACGCGGCTAATGCTAATATCCCCTGCCCCATACTCCTTTATTTTTGCTATATATTCCACAAACTAACAGTTACTACCATCTTTCCCTCCTCCAAGCATTTGGGATTCACTTCCGCAGAAACACTTACCTGGAAAGCATTTTCAGATATAAAGAGCCAAAGGCAAAGTTGAGTGACTCAAAGGAGCAGGATCACACAAATCATCTTTCAGAATTCTGCTTCTCCTCCTTCCATGAAGCTCACTTTCTTCTTGTTTCAAACTACTTCATGTGGCAGTGACACCAAGTTTCTCACTGGCGTTTAGGTACCATACACTCTTAACACATCTGCCTCTTTGGGGCCCTCAAATGCCACCGGAACATGATATCCCTGGTAGCACCATAAAGCCATCACTTACACTTGAGCCTAAAGTCTTTAGATTTTTGCAGAAAATGGAACTCATTAATTGTGAGAGCAACAAACATCATCCTTTCACAACCTCCAAATCCCTCTTTTCCACATAAAAGGAACTACCTACTTTGGCTTTATCAGGCACAGTTTGACTGTTGAAAGAGAGCTTCCAAAGCCTTTATAATCACTTCCTCAACCTCTCAAAATACCACTTATATTTCTTCTCTGTTTCCTGAATGTTGTTTAAGGCTCACATTTTCATCAACTACAAAATATTAAATTAACCTTGCTTTATGCCACATCACAGTAATACAGAAATACTTTCAACCTTTTCACACAAACTCTGAAAAACAAACACAATTAGGAATTCAAACTAATCAAAGTTCTGAAAATGGAGAAAGAATCTCCCAAACTGTACTTTGGGAGATCCAGAAGTAAGAAGTGCTTTATATCCTGAAAATGATCAAGCCATCCTGAGAAACTTGAAGAAACATAGCAGCAATGTAATCATATAAAGAAACCTTGAGTACAAGAAAGTTTTGCCAGATTGTCATGGCCAATAAGCAGGCTGGAGCCCCAGTGAAGCTCCCACAGCAGCAGTCATCGCTGCTGCCACTTAATGCTGTGAATTAAGGCATTCAATTCCAGAAGTAAAACTCCTGTATTTCATCAGAGAGGCTGGACAGGAAATGGGAAGTGCTAATGAAAAGTTCAGGTTTTTAAGTGTTTCCTGTTCCCACCAGAAACACTTTCCTGATTAATCGAAGTATTCGTCTGTGATGCATGTCTACATGGCCCCTGCATTACAAAATGAACAGCTAACTTCACTAAAATGTTTTCAACACTGCAGATGGCCACAAGAAGCATTAACCTTCCTTACTGATCCTCCCTGGTATCACAGTTTCTCCCCCTTCAGCAGTTTCAGAGCTAGGCTGTTCCACATGCCTCTCAGAGACCTCAGGCTTGGGACCGGATCACACAGCCCTCCTGCTAAAGAGCTGAGCAGGAAGTTACAGCCGAAGTCCAGACACATGCCACAATTACCACAGCAAACACTAAGCTGTTTTAGTGAAATCCAATTTCCACCTGCCCCAAAGTTCAACCCCAAAACAAGTATTTTACTCCTATGGGTAACTTGCTGGCTAACAGCTGGTTAGCAACAGAGCCTCTGATGAATTCTGCATCTTGCTGTGCATTTTACGAAAAGTTAACAGCTTCCACCTTCCCACTCCCTGCCTCTGCCACAAACAAGTACTAACACAAATACAAGGTTTTGAACGATTGCTGCACAGACTGTACAAATCACAAAGAGCCCCAGAAAAGACCATCATCACACTGCAGGTGCTGTCCTAGATGCTGCATGCCTTGCCTCTTATTCCATACACTTAACTCTCTGGCACAAATGCCACTACTGGTTAGGCATAATGGGTCTGGAAAATCTGTGCCAACGCGTAAAGAGAACAAACAGCTATGTGTGTAATTTGATGTACGTGATAGTATTAGGAATTTAAGGCAACTGAAAAACGAGCTTTATATACAATACTTCTTTGTCCTAAGTACTAGAAACACCTACATACATAACCTGATTTATGTAACAAGATACATTTATCAGTCACTAAAAACACACTACACCAACTCTAACTATTTTTGCAGTTTTAATCTAAAATTCAGATTAAAACAATTTCTAAGCAGCTTGATATTAAAATTTAGACTAAAGTGATTTTCATTTTAATTAAGCCTGACTTCTAAGTCCCATGGAATATATTTGTCTTCAAAGGCAAGGTATCAACCATGTTTTTATGAACTCCTTTGGAGTAAAGGAAATAAAACATCAAGAATTTAAACTAAACTGAATTTTAGCTACAGCTTTTCTCTTTCAGTGAAAAGCAATAATCATCCGTTTTTATTACAGTTTTGTCCTTCACATTCCTCTACTTAGGATGATTCAGGAAACACTGAAGTTGCTTGTTCCAGTACATGCAGTACCCACCTGACATTGTTCTGGCTCAGGACAGTACAAACAGTTCCATCAATGCATTTTAAAAAAATGAATTGCCAAAACAAACACAGTGGCTCAAAACTGTACTTTCCCTCTTTGAATGCTAAAATTGATAGGCATCATTACTGTCAGTATCTCAGCAATAAAACTTCATATTTTCTTGCTTCCCACAAGAACCTTAATATGTGCCACCTTCAGACAGCATGGCCCATAAAAAATGCTCGTGGCTTTATTGTCAATATTTGATTAATTTTAACCCTAACCAAAGCGGTCATCTATCTGAACAGAGGGCAGGCTCAGGGGTTGCAATGTATAAAGAAAAAAAACTAATAGCATGTTGCCTAAGTAACCAAATACAGAATCTCAGCTACATTTACAATTTTCGACTCTATATTTCATCTCCAGGCTTAAACATCTCGAACACACTCAACCACAAAGGATTTTCAACACCTTAGGAAGGGTCTCAAAAGACCCTGCTGAAGTCATTTGATCACATCTGAAGCAGTTTAGAAGTCACAGCAGCAATCCTGCAAGGACACCTAACCAAACATTGTTATGGTGCTACTGGCTATAATGTAAGGACTACACTAAAAATCCACACTCCGCTCTTCCCAGTGAGATCATTGAAACATTTTTCAGAAGCCAAACATTTTTCATTTTCTCTGCAAATCCTGAACAAAGGCTACAGTATTATCTTCTAGATGCATATCTATTCCAGCTGAGCTTTACTCCAGGCAGACATTTCAGGATCAGGGCGAACTGTTCAAAGACTGCCCAAACATCACGGTCTGAACACTCAAGTTCAGAGCTGCACAGCCTCTCCACGCAGAAGCACATATTCAGATCATCAGAGTCTGTTCTGCATTTTATGTACCCATCTTCAAATTCCAACATATACTTTCAGCATCCTTTAGACCACTTGATTCCCACCTCTGCACATCTCTATCTCCCTTTTAGGCAGTTTCAATTAATGTTATTTATCTGGATCTTGCTTGGTTTTACTCGCTATTAGTGACACAGGACAAAAACCCTCACAAAGTTTGCAAACAAGTTTCCAGGACCCTAAAACAATGGTTAGAATCTTAGCTGTAATTGAGAGAGAAGCTATCTAACAAATGTTTTCTACTCTCATGCATTACTCCAATCCATTCCTGGCACTGTAAAACTGCAATGGGAATGTTCTTCTGCCACACTGAAGAAGCTCACAAAAACAGCAGAACTTTCTTCTCTGGTGGTAATCACCAGAAGAAAACCCCTGGTTTTTGGGGTGACTGATGTTTTACTGACAGCACTCTTCTCTCAGAAGACAAATGATCATGTTCTTCATGGATGTTACTACATTCACCTGCATAACATCTCACATTCAGGCAGTAAGGCAACTTGACCTAAAAGCTACTTTGGCTTTAAAATGCATCTGTTTAACTCTGCTTAAAATCAAAAATTGTCAAAACAATGCCTCATCCTCTGTCTACTTAAAAAAAAAAACATCCACACTGATTAGTGCTAAACTTCACCTTTCTAATTCATGAAAATGGATGGAAATGCTGTAACTATGCTGCCATGTCCATTTGACATGCGGTCCTGACGTCACAAAGCCCTGTTTTCTGCTCTTACTTAGATCTCTAGTAGACAACAGTTATCTCTTATTTCAAAGTGACCAGAAATACTTATTCATATCACAAGAGTCACTGTAAACCATTCCAAACACATGGGAATTAATAAAAATTACACAGATTAGTAACAGAATCAATATCCTTTGCAGCCTAAATGAAAAAAAGGAGTTTGCAATACCTTCTAATTTTTCCTCCAAGTTTTCTTTCTCCTACCTCTTCTATAATGGAGACTATCCTTCTAAATATCCCAGCATCATGAACTTTCCAGTCCTGTTTGCATAGTCACTAAGAACTTTCCACAGTAACCAACTGGCTTGCTCAGTACCAAAAACTCTCTCAAGGAACATTACAAATCTGTACAAGAGCAACATGAAGGGTGCTTTGCGTCAGGGTCAAGGCAGAAGCAGTACTTGAGGCTCGTAGTAACCACAGTCTGCTCAGCCCTAGCAATCCAGATGGAACAATACATCTGTAGCACTAAAACTCCCTGGTTTGGCAACTGTAGGCAACTCTGTCCATTTAAACTAACAATCACCAAACACTAAGCTTACTAGCATCTGTACACCTCTTCCTTCTGAAAGAAATGATGACAAAATGCTGGAGAGACTCTGCATGCAGTCACAACAAAATATCTATAATTTTCCCTCACCAAGATAGCAACGGCCTCACCTAGAGTCACTACTGATTAGTCCAAAGCAAAAAGACGGCCTACCTGTCCAAAGTAAAGGCAGAGAAGAAACAGCTTTATTTCATCCCTCTGCCAAGGTCCCACTGCATTAGTTCTGGTATTATAGCTCAGCTTCTTCTAGCATAAACATGAAACCCAAAAGTAATTCACTATTTCTTCACAAGGATGATCCAAGAAAAGTGATGGATGGCAAAATTCTGGTGCTTTTTGGTAACAAAAATTCCCAGGAATTACAACACAGTGCACCTGAGAATTACAAGTGAGAATAGCTAACCTGGACAGCGAACACTCCTTTTGCAATCCCGATACCTGGCTGCCACTGCATGAAGAAAAATACTGTCAAGAACGTAAGAGGTGGGTAAAGGAGGGAGAGATGTGAAGATGAAGAGAGCATAAATATGCCCTTCCTCATAGCTTGCAAGCCAAGAGCAAGCCTAAGTTTCTGGAGGAACAGTTTGCTCTCCCCTCCAGTGTTAAGGTTTTTGCACATTACCCACTATACTGCTTAAGAAACTACAACTTAGGCCATCTCATGTTCCTCCTCTTTGAAAATAAGTCTTATTCAACAGAGAATTAACGATTCTTTTCCTCAAATGTTGCAATCTGAAATGTAGGGAATTCTCAGAACTTTGGACTTGTAAGGCAAAGCTTAGAATTAAACATAGGATTTGATCTGAGACTTTGGAAAAGTCTTCTAAATTTAGGTGTTAGAAGTGAAAATGTAGATTTATAGTTTGAAGTGGAAACATGTTTAAGTAGAGGAAAGTTTAGAGTTTTAGGGTATAGTATTGTAGATTTGTGCGTTATAACACAATTAGTTAAGAAAGCTTACACTGTAGCATGAGTCTTCATGACAAAGTATTTAAAGATTAAGTTAAAAGTATAAATAGCTTTATTAGTAGCGTTTTATTACTTAATGAATTTTTATAAGATTTTGTAACTAGAAGTCTTGTGACTTTCTAAGCCATGTGGTGAGGATGTGAGCTAAACTCACCTTTCCTGCTTATGTAAAAGATAAAAAAAAAAACCAAACAAACACATCATCTAAAACAATTTAGAAGTTTTGTCTCTAACTTATTTAAAATTCTTTCACAAATCCTCACAAACATTTTTATCAGAGTAACAAACCCCTTGCATAATAAACTTTGAGTACAATTTTGGTACAAAATGCACTAATGTAAATAAACAGCAACTAACTTGGTGTAGTGATGTTGGTGCAGCTACAATCAAAGTCAGATATTCATCTCCAGAACATCGCTTATGCCCCCAAATGTCATCTCGAAGTCTACCAAATGGGAAAAGGACAGCTCTGTTCCTTATAAAATCTCCACACTCCAAGGAATGTAAATAAGGGATATTGTTAAAATGAAAGATCTAGTTAAAGCTATACATTTGTAACTTTTAAAACGTTTCCCCCTCCTTTCTGTATCTTTAATCAAAGGTTATAAATGTGTGCAGGATGGCCGTTGCCATGGAAATATGCAGGCCAACATCTCTCCGTGGGAACCTCAAAGCTCTCTTCACTGTCAGGCGCCTTGTAATGACAGGGCCACATTAGCACCTTTGACTCTCAAAGGCCATTTATTGCATAGAAATTAGCACAGCTGACTCCATTCACCTTCCACAGACAAACAGTAACCACTCCTGCTAAGTGACTTTCTGCAGCACTCACCCATTCTCCCAGGACATGCTCCCAAACCCACTTCAGCACCATCCCTCCCTCACACTACAGCAAATTCATCTTCAAAGTATACTGCCTTCTCAGCAAACACTAAGCAGAAAACAGACATTGCACAGGCCATCAGATGCTTCACCTGATCAAGAGCACCATTTCATAATCTGCCAAGAAATTCCTTTTTCCAAAGCAATTGACATATAATGAATGTGCATCCTATTGCAAAAGATGGAAAGCAGAGCTATGAAGAAAAACAGAGGCAGCATGCAGCAACAGGAACTGAGCTCTCATAAAAGCCAACAATTAAATTAGAGAACAGAAGACAGCTTCTGAATAATGGCTACTTTTACCTCTGGTGGTTGTCAGTGCTAAAGAGGGAAAAAGAAGTTCTTAAAAACCTCAGTGGAATTCCTGGATATCAGCATGTACCATTTGATGCACAATCAATTTATGCACATAGGAGGCCCATTTCAAGGCAAATGCAAAACAGATGCCTTTTTTTAATATTATTTTAAATTAATTCCAAAGAGGCAAATTCAACCATGTAAGAATGTGTTATCAACATCTGAATACACACATGAGCCAATATACACATTTACACAGTCACGTGTTTGTGTGAAGTAGATTTGTGTCACATACTCGCTGACATCGGAGTAATAAATCCCTTAGACACACAAAAAGTAAGATTCAACATACACTTCGAACAAATGCATCTACATATTTGAAGAAAGAAACTATTTCAGTAGTATTCACCCTCATTAAAAACAGCCAGTCAAATACATTAAACAGCTAATATATTGTGAATGCATACCTATGGGTTGGTTCTTTTATTTTTTAATTCTTCAGAGAGAGGAAATTGTAGAGATAAAAGCTCTTAAGCCTATGGAAAGGTCTCACATATCCACCACACAATCCTTCACAACTAATTCCAGTACAAAAGAAATGAAACTACATTCTATGTCTCACTTACCTAGAAGATAATCAGGGTGACCTTTCAAGGCAGTTTATAAACTTCACCAACGCTGAGTAAAACCTAAATAAAATTTACTGCTCAGTTAAATCTATCTCCATAGGGCTAAGCATTTAAACACTCAGATTTTCAACAATCCCAATAATTTAATGAAGAAAAAGGCAGTCACTCTGTCATCTAAATAAGACTAGATTTTAACAGGAAAGAAAAAATTAATTCCTACCACTGGGCGAAATACAGACACTTTTTAATGGCTTTGCAGGGTTTTTTGTAGCTTTGCTTTCTTGGTGGGGATATTAATTCCACCAATGGTACTTATTTTCTTTACACCTACAGCTCTGATCAATTTAGGTGGGGTAGATCTACAGCCATACACACATGGGAATCTGTGTGTGCATATATATGCACCTACAGCAAATCCTTACTAATTATATGCAATTGCTCAGTGGAAAAAGGAATGCCTGAATTTCTTGCCTCTGGCCATTTCAGGCACTTTTAGTGAAAAAAAACAACAGATATATACGAGGAAAAAAAAAGCTTTCGGCACAGCATTGGTCCAGCAGACTCCTAAAGTCTGCAGACAACTAAAGCTTGTTACTGGGGGTGGGGGTTTGTTTTTGGGGAGTGTGTGTTTGTATTTTTGGTTGGTTTGGATCGTTTCGTTGCCATTGTCTTGGGAGGGGGTTTGTTTGGTTTAGATTTCTGTCGTTGTTATTTTGAGGGGTCAGGAGAATATACTTGTGCAGGTCCCTGTACTAGAGGGCAACCTCTGCAGGGATATGCCCAGCCTCAGCTATGTTCCACCCACACAAACCTGCCTGCAAGACGAGAGCCTGATTATTAACTTCTGTGTGCAGACCACTCTTCTCTTCTTAAATGCTTTGCAGACAGTTCTTAACATACTCAAACCAGGTACAGATTTAGATACAGCAGTATCTCGTGGCCCACAGTGCAATGTCTGGCATGAATTACAGAGTCTACTGAGAACATCCAAGATGGGGCTCAGAAAAAAAGGCAATAAATATTTTATAAGATTAGGTTGAGAGAATATTGATTGTCCTAAAGCCTGTCATTGTATCAGCTGGTCCAATGATTCCCCCCTTCCACAGTCTTCCTCACATCCTCACACAAACAAAAGGAGTCTCATCTGATTTTACTGAACAGTCAAATGTTCTGCTTGCATTAACTGGGATTTTATTTCTTAAATGTGACTTAATAAATATCTACTGAATAAATTCAAGCATTACTAGATGAGGTGAAAGCACAGACAAAAGTATATGTAAAATACTGTAGTGACATACATTCTTACCACTTACTGTAATTCTAGCAAACAAACCAGTGTTATCCATGTGCATATGACAGTCCCAAACACCACGTGGTATTGCCAGCTTAGTCTTTCCTACTGTCACTAGAAATGATCTGCACACTAAAAAGGTGAAGTGTTTCATGCAGATGAATTATGGAATTAAACTGTGTCCTTGCGGGAACCCCTGGGCAGGTGCTGTCGGGGTGAGCGCCTTCCCGAGAGCGACCCGCTCCTGGTCCACATGAACAGCTCCCCCAGCCCACCCTGCACTCGAGCCCACAGTAATGGGGTGCCCATTACATACTACTAGGATGTAGTAATAAAAGCCTGACCAGAGAGACTGGAGGACTCTCCGCATGGCGGATCCAGCAGGGTTTATTACAGGAAGATCCGAGGGTCCAGGTGGGGTAAGGGTGAAGCGGAACAGCAACAGGCTGGAATACAGCCCCTGCAGCAGGGAACCAGGGGCGAAGAGAGCCAGGAACAGGGGAGGAGCCAGGGTACATAACTGGAGGAAGGTAGGAGGAGCTGGGATATAAACTGTCCAATGGGGAAGGGAGTCAGGGGAGGAGTTGAGGTGGGGTAACACGGGCTACACCAATGACGGAGCAGAGTGGGAGTGGTTTCTCAGGGAGAGCCAATGGGGGAGCAGGAAGTGGAGAACTTTCTGGAACCGGGGGATGAACAGCAGTCGATTGACAGCAGCACATTCACACTGACAAGCAAGAAATCATGCAGAGTGGTCTCGGTCTCTCACCCTGACTTACACAACGGTGTCTTCCCAAGGCATTCCAGTTCTGTCCTCCCCATGGATGTCTCCCACGTGTCCTCACACAAACTTTGGCCAGTCTGTGTCATGCTCAGCAAAACAAACAACAGCTCCTTCTGAAGTATTTCAGAATTATGAGTTTAATTACAACAAACCTAATCAATGTCAAGCACATCTTCAATGACCTGATTTAAGACGCCAATTCAATGTGCACTTTGTGTTTTAAAACGTCTGTATTGCTCCATTCTCCCCAGAACATACAAAATTTACACAGAGAGAGAATTCACATACAAATCCAAGAGCTTCCACATCTCTAGGCCTCTTCCCCGCATCCTGCATTGTTTTTCCAGTAACACGCAATCATAACTCATTAACTCTTTCACTGGAAATGAGAACAAAGACATTCTATAATAACAAAAAGCCTCCATATTTCTATTTATCTCTTTGTATATTCAATGACAAAGTTCATACAGTATCATTTGTTTATTAAAAAAAAGCACAACTGAGCATACACTTACAAAACAATTATTTGGGGCAAGAAGAATGGCTGCTTTATATTGGGAGAAGGAAAAAAACTCAGAAATACTGTTAAAGGCTGGCTGTGAAAACTATTCTTCAACAGAGCAAGAACTATAATCACGTTTCATGCATTCTTCCCCTACTCCTTGGCTCTGCCATTTGCAATGTATGCAAATCTGTATGGACCTGGAGGTTTTACTCAGGCACAGGGAACTCCAGCCTCCCCACTGTCTCGCCATGCTGCAGTTCTGTCAGACCTGCTTTAGGTTCCAGACAACCTTTGGTCTCTCTGTTGTACACCAGCAAAGAGCTAACCAAGCCTGTAAAAGTTTTTCCTCTCCTCCCTGCTTTCCCAGTAGAACTGGCCATCTCCATAAACCCTCCCCTGCTTTGCATATTCTTTTCCGTCTCCCAGGTAAGTAATCAGATGCACTAACGACATCACAATTTCCCAGTCTGCTAATTCCATATATTTCCAAGTCACTTCCATACCAGTGCTTTATCACCTACACATCTGCTCAGCCTGCACAACCCTGCAGAGAAACACACAACTAGGCTCCACACAAGAAACAGGGAACCTGCCTATCCTTGCAAAGAGGCCAACAGGTACTAATTTTGCAGCAGTGTTCAATCCTCTTTAGCCTGCTTCATATATAGGCTAATACTAATTTTTTAAGAGGATCAATGCAGAAAATGCCTAGTGGATTCTGAGTTCACTGCTGCACATGAACAGAGACAAAAAGAAATAGGTGGAAGAGCAGAGAAAAAAAACGTGTCCGCTATTTCTTGTACCAACAAACTTGGTTCTAAACTTCATACATGGTCTTCAATTAACTATACGTACAGTCTTTACAAAGGTTCCTAAGTTCTTTATCTGCTTACATCTACAAATTTTTATTATTATTTTCATCTGTTTACAGTTCTTTATTATTTTGTCATCTGTTTTGTTCCCTCACCCCAGGCCACAAGAACTGGCTCCCTCAGTACAGAACAACATACTCTTGAAGTAAAGGCTGCTGTTTAGTGCTTTAAAAGACTTATGTGTCAAAAGTCTCAGAGTTACAGTACTGAAAAAAACACTCATGACCCTTCATTCAACACAAGTCTTCTTTTCCTCCTCCATTTCATAATAAAAAAGAGAAAGCACTACACCTACTAAAAGTAAGTCCTGGTATATTTATTAATTTTGTTTTCAGAAACACAGACATACCCAGAAGCTTGCTGCACCACAACTTGGCATTACAGGGAGCAGGAGGAAAACACAGCAGCTCTTGGACACCCTTAGCCAGAAGAGGAGCTCAACACACTTCTCACTGCAGGCAATCTCCTCCCTCACGGTGAAGGCAGGCTACAGCAGCACATCCAGAAGCTAAAGAGGCCTTTGTATTCCTGGAACTTTACAGGCAGATAAAAAAATATAAAAGCTTTTTGGCCAGAATACAATTAAATGTAAGACCTCATTAATCCAGTTCTGGACAGCAAGATCTGTAATTTCCCAATCCAGGATGACTGCACACATTAGTGTGAAATAGGAGGTTCTACTTTTTCTCTTTGTAGCTGAAGAGCTACAGTACAGAAAAAGTAGTTCTTGGTTCCTTTCATCAGTTATCCAAGAAACAAGGACAAAACCTTCCTATCAGAAGGAAAACAATTAAAACAGCTTCCACATCTAGCCTGCACAGCTATATCAACACAAAGGCAAGTTATCTGCAAGTGGAAGTTTCAGTAGTGCCTTTTGGCATTCCCAGGCTCCTTCTGGTACTCAACCAGTTGTAGGCTCCACAGAAAAGCAGCTCTTCAGCCACCTCAACTTCCCAAGCTCAAGACACAGGTGAAGTGGGACTTTTCTCATTCTTTTCAGTACACTTCTTTTACCTATCTACCTAGACACTCAAGCACAGGACTACTATGCAAACCCAGATGAAGAAGGCTTTATAAAACATTGCTTTATCATCAGAGAAATGACTAGTCAGAAAAAAGCAGGCAGAAAACTTCAGAGAAAAACCAACCAAACAAAAAGCCAAAAGCACTTCCCAACTCCTTGTTTATTATGCAGGTTCCCAAATGAGCATACCTTTCTTCAGTTAATTAACATGGCATACAGCAACTGAGTACAGAGCACAACAGAGAACACTCCCCCACCAAACTGTTCAATATTACCACAATGAAAGTTTCCTATCTGCTTTACTTGTTTTTGTTGTCATCTTTAAATCTCCAACCTTATTACATGCTACCCAGAATTTAAAACACCGTAAAAATTTGTCTCAGTCATGTCTACAAGTACTTAATTTTTAGTTTAGTAAAGACTCATAGTAGATCACCACCCAGTCACGAATAATGCTTTCATGGTCATATACCTTTAGAAGCTACTTTTCAACTCCTTTAAATCACAGAATATGAATTCAACAAGATCCAACACTTGGAAGCACTGGAGGCTTACAAGACATGTTCGTTATCTTTGGCAATTATTTCATTACCTCTGCACAGCAAAACCTGGGATAAGTAACTTCACCTCTGAACTTTATATTCTTGTTATCTACAAAATCCCTATTGCAACAACTAGCTTGAGATTCCCTTTTTCCTGGAGAAAACCAAAACTAAAACAAAACAATCGGCAGAGTTCCAAGATAATATAACTACGATAGAAATCTCCAAGATTTTATTTCTGTTGATTTAGAGTCCCACTTAGAAAAGTCATCCTTAAAAATCAGATTATGGCACAACCACCTACCGAGTTATCCAACACCTTTTGCAAACTAGGTGACATATGCAAGTATTACATCTAATGCCAGCAGTACAGAACAAAAATTGATTTTTACATGACTGAAAGAGACCTCCCACTTGCTTCACTGCAAGAAAACAGCTAAGAAAATGTATTTTAAAGCGAAAAGATTCATTTGGCACACACCTCCTAAGACAGCTAGGAGAGAGGACAAGAGTGCACTGCAGAGCAAGCACAGTGCAGCTTTCAACTCCACCCAAGTGGCCTTCAGCAGATGACAGATCCTCTCGAGTTCTCCAGCTCCTCCCCAGCAAAAAGCTGCATGAAACAGGGAACTCCGAGGCTCAGCTGCTCAGGAGGCAGGCCAACATGGGACCTGCCAAGGCACCCAGAACATCTCATCTTTTTGCAGGACCTCTTAGTGGTATAAATCCACACATTTTGGCAGGGTACTGCTGTATCCATGCAAGGTTAACAAGAAAAGGTTATCGAGTGTTCAATGTAATAGCTGTTTATGCAGAGACTGGGATGGGGGTAGGAGAGGAGACAATCATAATACCAGCAAAGAGATGGAAACACAGCGTATTAAATTAAGTCCGTGGGCACACCTGTACTTAAGAGTGCCCAGAAAAACCTATGAATCAGTGTTAGAGTTTTGAAATAGAACCGTACAGATCAAACGCTTAATTTGTTGTGGAAGTAGCTACTGCCCTCCCCACTAGCTACAATGGCTTTTGTTTCTTTAGGGAAAAACAAAACAAAACAAAACAAAAAAAAAAAACCACAACAAAAAAAAACCCCACGAGAGAAATTTAAAAACCAGCTATAGACCTATTTTGGTAGGTATGAACATAAGCAGCTTTTGTCAGCACACTCTGTAGCAATCCTGGACCATCGAAATAGGAATATGAAGTAATTGCTTCAGAGGAGGGGGGACAAATGGTGCAAATGGTGAAATACTTCCTCTACAAGCCAAGAGATGATAGTAAACACAGACTTCATCTGTCAATCCAGCTCCCCATTTACAAAGCCTTTTTTTTTTTTTTTTCTCTCTCTAAGAATATAAATGCAGTAACACATTCCCACGCCACCGGTTTGCTTCCAGTGGAAAAAGTCACCTATACACAATCCTGCTACCGGAAAGAATGAGCGGCCATCCATACACAGCCTGCTCGTCCCAGGCAGCACACTTACAAACGCTCTTCCCTGCACAGCAGGGAACATGGTACGTACAGTGTTTCACCCAACACGAGCCACTCGGTTCTCTCTTACAATGCCCCTTTCTAACTCAGTTTGTAAACGATACTCCCACTCCGGCTCGGCCTCCACATTCGCCATCCATGCAGCCAGCACAGCTTCCTTTAGGCGCACTTGCGTAACTGCCTGAGCTCGCACTCTTTCTAATAAAAGAAGTCATTAAACAGTTCTCTAACAAAACCTCCATACAGGTATCCAAAAGGGAGTATGAGATCAGTAGCTATTTCTGAGCCTGATGGGCACAAAGCACTCAACAGACGTGTGCTAATTACTGTGAGAATTCTAATTTTCTTTTAAAAAGAGGCTTTACTACTACACTGATTTCCAGAGCTACTAGAAATACCTGCGTGCTATGAACTTAAAGGTGATGTTTCACATTTTTCAGCCGAAGTAACTCCCCATAAGAGGTACATAACAATAAAGACGTGAAGGAAGATAGGAAAATGTTTCAGTATTAAAACAAAAAGCACACTTGAAAAATCCCTTCAACCTACAGATCCATCAGGTTCCCTCCTACACCAGGGCAGGATCAAGCTCCTGTTCCCCTCCCTGCTAAAGGCAGTCACGTAACAGAAAGGAGCTGCAACAATGAAGTTACCACGGCTGCATTCATCCACTCAATCCCTCTCCCTTAAACGCCCATGATGCGTCGTTTTGTATACGCGGAAAATACCATGCAACAACCCACACCTCCGAGAAGCAGTGAAGACATCCCCACAGAATTAGCTGAGGGGCAAATGGGGACAGAAAACTCTCTCTTCACCAGCACCTCGCAAACTCAGCACCTCTGTGGAGACCTGATTTAAACTCTCCTGAGTAAAAAATAAAGCAGCACATAACAGCTCTTCAGAACACATGCAGCCGGTCACCCGACAGCAAGCACCCAGTACCGCGTACTGCTCTTCGCTCAGTGAGGGAGCGGTTCCCAGCAGACAGCGGCCTCCCCGAAGCGCCCGGACACACTCCTGGCAACCTGAGCTGCTGGCCCTTGGAAACCGACCGCTTCTCAGCCAGCGAAAACGCCTCGCATCCGTCCCCACCACCCTCGGGCGCGCCCCCGGCCCCCGTCTCCGCGGCAGGTGCGGCAAGCGCGGGCGGCGGGGGCCTGACCGCCACCCCGGGCACGCACCTGGCGGAGCCGCAGCCGGCGGTCGCTGCCGCCGGAGTCAGCGGGGCTCGGAGGCGGTGAGAGGAAAAGCAGATTTATAAACCTGGCAGCCCTCCCTCATTTGCTGCAGCTGGAGGCTCCTCCTCTCCGCCTCGGTCCGGCCGCGTCGCAGGCGGGGGCTGCCAGCGCCCTCGCCCCCCGCCCGATCCCAGCGGCGGCCCGGGCCCTGTCAGGTGGCA
>VYZP01012257.1:26741-68464 GCA_013400635.1 Hypocryptadius cinnamomeus
TAACAAGTTTGGGTTGCCCCGCAGTATGGCGGCCGAGCGGTGCTGGGGGCGTATCCGGCCCTCGCTCCCGGGGGTCTGGCAAGGGCTTGAGCCGCCCTCTCCTCGGTGCTGCTCGTCCCTTCCCCCGCGGCCGGCTCAGCCCCGTTAACGGCAGCGGCCCCGCGGCGCGGCCGCAGCGGCAACGGCGCCGGGTGACATTAGCCCGGTCACGGCGCCGGCGGAGCGGCTCCTCCCGCGCCACCTGGGGCTGCGTGGCTTGGCAGGGCACCGAGGCGACTCTGCCGAAAGCAGGTGCGGCGTCCCGCAGTTCAGCCGGGCCGAGCAAGAGCCGCCGCAGCTCCTCGCACCTAGTGCCACTTGTCGCATTCCACTGCTCTTCCTCCGCCTTTTCCTCGCGGGCAGGATGGATCCGCTCGCCGCAGACCACAGGGAAAACCGCACCTGGGATCCAGCCTCTCGGTACCATGGGAATGAAATAACTCGTGTCGAAAGCAAATGTTACTGGAGTTATTGCACCTTAAAAGCCTAGGTGCGCCTAGGTGACTGCTTAGCGGTATATAGGAGGAGGACAGAAAATAGGTCAGTAAATGCAGAGATCTCACCTGCGATCCTTCTGCTGAGTCACTGATGAGTTATTGATTACCATCGTGTCCGTGCACGCCTGGTGTGACTGTTCAGATGAATGACATGGACCAACACATGGGTGTCTGGGTTTGGATTGGGGTTTGGTTTGGGTTTTTTTATTGCCGTGGAACTGGTGATACCAGTGTCATGAGATTGCCACAGCTTGGTTAGCAGTAGTCAGTGAAGCAAGACTGAACAAAATATCTAGTTTGTCAGATATTAGCACTTGCTTTACTGGCTGACCTTTAAATTCCAGCATTATACAATATTGTATTTTTTCAATAACATGCTAGTCAATCTCTAATAATTCACATTAGCTGTAGGTAAGAAATAATATCAAGAAGAAATCATTGAGGAAATCGAGCCTCTTAAAGCATGGAGACATGAAAATAACTTCAGATTAAGGAAGTTACATGCAAAGCAACCTTGATATTTCAGGCTCTACAAAATGGTAGCATGTGAAGGAGGGTACTAGCATAGCCAGCAAACAGTCTGTTGCGTGGTAAACAGTGGGAAATGAGTTTTCCTGCGCTACATTTTTAAAATGGTGATGTAACTTAGTCTAGCTTAACATTAGATAACCAGTGTTCATCACACCATTGGCATCAAAGAGGGCCATAATGCCATCAAAACATTGGATATGAAGCATGGAGAAGAAAGCTGTCATACCCAGCTCTGGGGAACGGCAGCAGAGGGGAGCAGGAGGGGCTGAGAAGCCATGGTCTGCAAGGAAGGGGAGAACTGCTTCTGACGAGTCTTACAGGGGCATAAATGAAAGGGTCAAATGAACCCATGCCAGAAAATCCTTGCTGAAAATACAGTAGCATGATAAAAAATCCTTATCATACTGTATTTGGGAAATTGCTGTAATTTATACCATCAGAAGATTAACCTGCATCTGCATTGGGACTGACTGCTGGTATTAATATACTAGCAAAACCCTGTAGTACAGACAAGACTTTAAGTATGTCCTGAGAGATACAACTATGAAATGATATTCCAAGTGAAAAAACAAAGATGCTTTTTTATTCTCTTATTTTACAAAATCTAGGCCTGGGCAGTTCTTAGCTCTGAGTAGGAAAATCACAGGGATTTTGTCAGGTTTCCTCATGAAGCACAGATTTCCAAAACCCGGGAGTGGCACAAGGGAACTGGAGCAAAGACTAGCACCAAGACAAAATTTCCATTATTTCTGACTCTATCCAGGTTATATGTCATTACCTTTTAAGAATTATATTGTTAATTTGTACAAAGCAGCTTTCAGTCTCCATTCTCAGCAAAACCTGGAGAGTCTTCCGGACATGAAGGTTGGAGGTAAAACAAGGAATTTATATTTGTGTCTTGTGAAATGGCAGATTCTCAATCACATTTAAAACCTTCTTTCAAGTATATGTTACCAAATGGGATTTGATGAGAAAAAGAAAACACTGATAATAACAGTGTTGGGAACTTAGAGGTGGTAGCATGAATTGCACCACTGAAAATTCCTTTTGGTTACAATTAGAAGTCATTTCTTTCACAGGACTAAAAAACAAATGGCCTCTGACATAAATTTGAGAGGTTTTCCAGAGGTCTGTAATATTAATCTGGGTTGTATGTGAGCTAGTGGTGTAGTACTAAAGACACTGGTCCTCACCGTAATTATAACTGATTTTGTTTTCCTAAAAGAGATAATAATCTTCCAAATCCTGCATGCTGTGGCAATGAGATCATATAATGAACAATTATTAATACATGTCCACATCAATTCCATAATGGGTGTTCCAAGGACATGGAGGAAACATGCTTTTAAAAACCTCTACTATAAGCATAATCAAGTCTAATCTTCAAAAGGACACATAATGCTTTCTGCAAAGTAACAGCATGTAAAGACTGCCTCAGTCCTAACACACTTCAGACAATGTGTTGAGGTTGAATATTTACGGGGGTATTTTAAGTCTAGGCAAGCTGTATCAAATCTGTGCCAGGAAAAATAAATAAGCAATTAAGAAAGAAAAAGGAGTTAAAGAGAGCTGTAACAACTGATGGTGCTCTTAATCTGCAGTCCTTAATTAAACTCACAAGCAAATAGGCTACAGGGTAGAAGATACAGGAGCAGAGTAGGGACTGAGAGGAGACTAAAAGTGTCTCAGAAGCCAGGTCTGAGACTGAGGGCAGATCTGTCCAAGAGTGAGTGAGTGAACAGGTGGTAGGTTATTAGTAAGTCAATGAAAAGGGCATTGAACATGCCCAGAGGTTTGCAAACCGATACATAATGCAGGGAATAGCAGGGTGCATGAGAGAATGAATGGATGAGGGAATAAAAGAATAAATAGTTGTGTTGAATGAATGCAACTGTGAACAATTCTGAATAAAGTCAAAATTTCAAGCTATACCTTTATATTGCTATGATGGCATGACTTTTCAGATCACTTCTCATTGATGTAAGCCAGCATTAGAGGAAAACAGCACACATTGCTGAAAAAAAATCCATTTTCACTACCAATTTTGGGAAAATAAAATAATAAAAATAAGGATTTAAAATACATTCTACAGTCATGACAATAAAAACAGTTTTGGAAACATTAGTACAGAAAAATAAGCACACAAAAGGCATTTAAAAGCATTGTCCAATAAAGTAATGTTGATAAATATTATTAAGGTACTAGAATTGACATAAACCTAAAATTATTTGCAGAGCAAGAAGATGCCATTAACTATCCTAGTTAGGAACCTGATACACAACAGCTCAAAGTGATTTATGCAAGATTATACACTAAGTCAGTGACAGAACCACAGATGGATAAAGCCTTGACCTTTTACTTTTGTATCCTCCCCACCAGGCAGAGAAAATGCATTGACTTCACTTTTGCAATTACAGAGGCAGTGAAACTAAATTATAATAGTCAAGGGGTTTTATCTCCTAACCTTGGGGTTTTTTGGGTTTCTTTGGACTGAACACTTCCTATATCATTATGGATAAACATGGCAATTATACACTCAGAGACTTTAAAAGTGTCCCTGTATTTACCATGTTTGTATGCCTAAGACAGCAGAAGAAGGAGCTAAGTAAATGCTACACAGACATCTGCATTTAGATGATGTAGAGGAAGTGCATGTCTGGATGACGTGGCAGAGGAAGGTCTTTTTCTCTGCCTTTGGTGGATCTGTGTGGCTAAGAACACTGCAAAGGTCACAGAGAATATTTTCCTTTTCTTTTTATTTCCTAACCTGGAATAACAGATTTAGGGGAGCTACACTGTAGTTTAATGTCTAACCATAGAGTTACCTGTAGTCTAGTCTATTAAATCTCACAGCACAGCCTGTTAGAAAGTTTGCTAAAGGGATAAGGGACACGGTGAATTTAGAGAAGGATGGCAAAAGTGGTAGGGATTCCCCTCATTGGGGTGCTGGGTCAGCATTTGTATTTTAAAATGAGGTATTACTAGCAAATTACATTAATAACATACCTTGCTCCTAGGCAAAAAAGCAACAACAAATATTTTGTGTTTTCACTTATCAGTGTCCAAATATAGAGCCTGTAATTCTTACCCAAACAGCTAAGTTATGTGCATGGATACAAAATTAAGATGGTCCTTTCATAGGAAGATGGTATGGAAGGACTTAAAATCAACAGTCAATGAATAATAAATGAATGATAAAAGACACTTTATCCACTCTACATGGTAGAAGAAATACATGGGCTAGTGAAGAAGGCACATGTTTATTAATGAGAAAAATAATAAAAAAGGTGTCAGCAGTGCTTACCTCAGGGGACAAGGTCAATGAGGCAACATTAATAATGCAGTAAATTAAAAATAATGAAGGAACTAAAACTCAATATATTGTTTTTATGTTTTTTGAAAATGCGATTACATTTCCAAAAAGATCAAATTAATGAAAATTGTTTAATGGAGTTGTCACCAATCACAGGAATTATTTCTAATACATGTTTTTCATATGTATAATACCAATATCAAACTATTGGTGTGGCGTAACATGTGCTAGTCATGAATAAATATGAAACCAGAGAGATAACAAAGGTGTTCTGTTGTTAATACAGGAAAACCAAATGTAGGGTTTGAGAGTACTGGATTGAGACATTTATAAACTTTATACTAAGCTTGTATTCTTCCTATATGGACCCTACGTTTTTATTGCCTGCATTATTACAATATTTTATTGTGTTTTCTTATTTTTCGTACTTATTTTTCTAGACTAATAACTTAATAAGATGCTTTACAAAAACAAATTGAGAAGTAGAATTATAAGAGCTTTTTCTGGTGACAAACTTGATTGTAAAAGATAGTAACCACAAACCTGTCTCCTTTATGTACACATGTCTCAGATCATAGTGTGGTCTGAGAAGGGGGGAATGCATCACCACAGTAGTGAGTGAAGAGTCTGTCTTTTTATCAATCAGAATAGCATTTTAATTCAGTTGCTTTCCATACACACAGTTTACTTGGAGAGGATCACAAGACTAGTGGGATTTTTTGACTTGTACCAATGTCTGTAACTATCTTTGACTGTAACTTCTGCTGTGTTACCCAGCTAAAACCTGTAGACTCCCAGCTTTAAACTTCGATAGAAAAACAATATTAATAATAAAGTATGTATCTCATAGTTGCTCCTGTTCTTGTACAGGGCATCTAACTCAAGTAATGAAAAGTCAGTTGATTCCTGTCAGCACTCAGACAACCATGAATCTGCAAAATGAGAAGTCGGCAGTGGAAATATACTGTGAATAAAAGGTGAAAGCAGATTGCTTTCCTCTCCTTGTGTGACTTTTTTTTTTCTTTTTCGTGCTGGCATCCCTTGTCCTTCTCACTCCCAAAGAATGCAAAAACCTGATGTAACTTGCTTCTTTAACTAAGTTGCCCTAATAACCACCTCTTTGGCTGAAGCTAAACCAGGACATGATTTCCCACTGTGATGTCTGTCACAGGGACATTTTTCCCCTGCCATAGAGTAAGGTTTTCCTTTCCACCGGTTGCTCCTATTAGGTTTCTGTTACTTTATATAGAGAACAAAGCAAAGGATCCAATTGCCTCACTATTATAAATTAAATAAAAGGACATACAGTACAGGAGAGGATGGTTTTTCTAAGCTGATATGAGCAATTTGCTACTATCAAAACCCTCTTGGGAACACAGAGCTCTGTTCCAAGGGAGTAACAAAAGGAAAAATAAAAGATAGGTTGGAAGGGACCAAGGCTAGTCTTTGACAAGAGACTCACAAAGATCGTTTTAGAAGGTCATTTTAAGCATCTCCATCTTGCTGTTCTCCCTGAAAGGGAAAGAAAAATGCAAGGACTGATGATTACTGCCTTCAAAGTGCATCAAGAGGTTTGGCTATCAGGAAAATATGTTTTTTATCTGTCTAAAACATCTCCCTCCTTAGAAGTTTTTTATTTGTGTTTCTGCCAAACTGCCAGACCATACAGGAAAATTAAAAAAAAAAAAAAGTTTGGGAAGAAGAGGAAGAAAAAGTTTTATAGCAGAGCAAGTTAGGATTATTTTTATATAATCCTGAAAATTGTCCATTGCTTAACAAAAACTACTTACAACGAAAGAGATGCAGTTCCTGTGATTCAACACTGATTTTGTAACTAAAATTGTCAAGTTGATCAAAATTTTTATGCATTAGCCAAAAGTTTTTATCCTGAAGGTCTTCTCATTTGGAAAATTAATGTTTGTTAATAAACACTAAAAAATACATATATTCAATTACAGATGAAACAATTTGATTAACCATTTATCTGGGAATAACTTCTCTATTTATTTTCTGGTGTAAATTTGCAATGCTTTAATTTCAAGGGAAATTCTAAGGTAAAAAGGAGGTGTCCAAAATTCTTGGTAGTCTTCAGGGTAATGGAGTGTGATAGGAAATAATGACAGTAGAGGTCTGTTGGTCACTCAGGTTTACATCTCAGAGACGTCAGAGATGTGGGCTACGGTCACCTGTGCACTCTGCCGTCCAGAAGCTGGGTCCTGGTAACTAATTTACCTGTGCTAAGCCTGGCAAAACTGTTAAGTAAAACCTATTAGCTCAGATTTTGGTTCTGCATTCTTTCATGTGACATTAAAGTGATTTGTTGCCCTAACAGCTGTCTCTCTTCCCTCTGCCACAGCGTGGTCACTGGCATAAAGGGGAGGCAGGAGGAAGCATGGGAGGGGCTGTACTCCACATTTGGGCTTACGTCCTGGACAAAAGTGGAACCTCTTCCTTACACCTCATTGCTGAGGAACCATGACTCTTGGCTACATTCCACCAGGTATGGCTGATATAGCTATAGCTACTAACCTTAGGAGTAAACTAGAAGAACTGGGAGAATGTAATGTTTACCCTTTGTTTTTCTTTGATTAAGGCTTAACACTTCTATTTTAGGTTAAGAGAGGTAAGAAGAAGGCTAAGAAAAATGTCAACAAAGGAATTATGAAGGACCTTAGCTGATAGCCATTGTTCTTTGTTTTGGCTTTAGGAATGAAAATAGAGAAAGGAGAGTCAAGTAGAAAGCAAGCATTTTTTAGTAAGAGGTAGCCAAGATAAAGAAAAAAAAAGAGGTAGAGAAAACAAGATCAGAGAAAAATATCAGGAAAATGTAATGACTTAGCTGGGCCTGTTATTTATATGTTTCTCACATTTAAAATATGTTTTTCCACTGAGATAAGGAGAAAGATAAGAAATATTCTGTAATTAGGAGCAATAAAGAAAGTTCACTCCCAGACTTCCTAGGGTTTTGAAGTTGCTTTCAAGGCCTGTTGTTTCTGGTTATTATATGTCTTCAGTGTGAGGGTAGGTCTGAAGTTTCCAGCTTCTGGGATTTGTTGAGTGATATGCCTAGGGGCAGATATTTTTAAGCAATGCTTTTGAGAGTCACTGGAAGTCTGTTTGCGTTGCGTATTCAGTCTATATCTATTGTGTACACTCCCTTATTGGAAAAAAAATACCCTACAACAAAAAATGACCCTACAACAAAGGATAAGGAAACAGTATTTACTTCTTTCTGTGCCCACTTTTTCTTTGACCTTGCAGCTGCACAAATAGCTCACTCAAAGACTGTCTGAATAGATTTCAGGGATCAGAATTATATCAGCACCTTCTGCTCACTGTCACACTTCATACAGATGCTCCTGTCTTCTTTCCGCATGAAGTCCCATCATTTTAAGGCAAAGACAACCACAGTGCCAGACTCCCTGGCTGGTGCTCCCTTACCTGGTCCAGAGCCCAACCTCATTTGTTTGTCTGCAAGTTAGTCACTTGGAAATCATTTTATACATGACAGCCAAGGAAGTCTGGTAGTATGAAATTAATAGATAGTATGTAATGTTGAAAAAGCCAATGGCATCAAAAGAGCTGCTCATGAGTCTCTGTGTGAAGCAAAGCCGAAACCCAGACATGTTAAGCTGCCTGCTATTTTTGCAAAAATAACAGATACTTTCACCAACGCTAAGTAATAGATCTTCCAAAGTCTAAATACAGATTCAAAATGCAGGCTGGGATTGCCCATTTGTGCAGGAAATTACCAGTGGTAGGAGGTGGGGAAAACAATGCCAATGGTACAGTAGGCCAAGTTGAGAAGCCAAATTATCTCCAATCTCAATGCAATGGACTGGTGGCACAACATGCACTTGTACCATGTATCATTAAAATTTCATGCAATGTACTTGTTTAACACATTTAAAAATGGGGTAAGCAAATGCTGTTCTGAGGGATTTTAAGCCTATTAATACCATGTCCTAGTTGTGAGGCATTATTGTCTTGTGTCCTTGTAGAATCTTGCCAATTACTTTGTTTTCAATTAAGTGGAGAAGGCAAATAGAATTTACACAAGGTCCTTTTCTGGGCCTTTTAATGGCGCTTGCTCATCTCTTCAGAAGTGAAAGACCATCCTCTTCATGGTCTTCAGACATTAGTCTGGACAAAAATTTCTGTGGGATGGTCTCAACTGTTCCCAGCTCTCTGATCATCAACTGAATTTGATCAGAGGGTGGTGCAAGACAACTTGCCTCTGCCATGTTGCATTTTGTGGGCACAAGGAAGACTCGGCTGCCTCTCGGTGTCATTACCTCTCTCTCTTTTTCACAGGGTTTTATAGCACCACAGCCCCTCTTCCCTTTTCCAAGTGTCAGCAGTGTGCTGTCAGCTCAGCTTGGCACCAGAGCAAGTTGAGCAAAATCCTGACCTGATACAGAGGAACAAAGTTTCAGGGCAAATTGCTTCATCTTTAGCAAAAAGTATAGATGTGGAAGAGAACATGTTCCTCCCAGGTAACACCTCCCTTCTCAGCAGGATTTGTGAAAATCCCTACAAACACAGCCCTCTTCACAGAGCTTTCTCATAAAAGGAAATGACAAAAAAAAATGCCATTATTTAGAATGCTCAGTTTTTTTCTTAATTTTGCCAATTCCACCTAGCATATTCTGTGTTTTACTGGTACTTCTTGGCCAGTCGCTTTATCATAAACAGGTGTAGCTGGCACTCAAGCAGGAATTGTTCTTCCAGTGGCTAGTTGGACATATACTTAAGGAAAAATGCAAATAGTGATTTAAAAATATGTATTTAATTCCTGATAAATCAGAATAGGATTTTTGTCCACATAGTTAACACTCCTTTTGATGTTTCAGACCAAGGAAATTAAATCACACAAGACTTTTTCCTGTGTTCTGGATGACTGGCTTACGGCAACAAGTGTGTGAAGATTTCAAGGTGGTTTTGGAGTGCTGATTAATGATAATTTGAAACTGACTGAGTGCAGGTATATGCCCTGAGTTAAAAAAAAAGTAAGACATTGCTGTCAGTAGTGTGTGGAGTAGCAGGTTTTATGAGGCTGCAAAAGAGCCTGTCCACAGCTCCTGTCACTTGACAACCCTTGTGCAATGTATGGGTCTCTACACTTACACCTTCCTTCCTCCTGTCCTCAGGCATCCAAGTGACCTTTATGGTGACACATTTCTCAAATGACCAAATGCAGATACCCAGTCAATAGGCATGTTTGTTGTGCTTGTTTCATAATGTGAATGGAGGTAAGGACATGCTCTCAGACTCACAAAACACCTAAATGTATCCACCAACCAGAACTAATTCACAGTATGAATTAATTAACAAGAAGTAAAAGCTCAAAAAGGGGAAAACTGATGATTTTCACCCTTTATTATGTATTGCTCCTCCCTGTTCTAAGAACAGCTTGAAATGAGTTGCGGGAACTGTGATTTGCATTGCTTGGTCGTGTTTATACATGTTGCTAAATCACTCTCCATGCTGGTTTAGTTACACCCAATACCAACATCGGTGATAAATGCAGGATTTTATGAGGCAGTTTACAAAGCTCAGATCCTTATATACTAGGGATTCTGCCACAGATAACAGAACAGCACATATTGGAGGGAGCTGTGTACTTCCCTCTTTCTGTTGGTAGGTTTTAAGGATTAAAGATGATTGATCATTCAGTCCCACCCTGTGTATCACAGAGGTCAGTGAATTCAGCCAGGGTTTTCTGCAGTTAGTGCAAATGATAAGCATCACGGTTTTTTCCTGGAGCACAGTGCAGTAATCTTATTTGAAGACAGAGTAAAGATGGCAGGATGCAACTCCTCCAGGTTCAAAATTAAATACGGTGTTTTATGGTGTGGGAAGCTTGTCCAGCTGGTATTCAAAGTGTATGTAATTGCTTCTCACAGTTCTGCTTTGAAGGAGAGACTGTCAAGTTTTCATGATTATCTGCCCAGCACAATTCACAGACATGAAAGTCACATATAAATGTTTACAGACAGATATACATACCCACCATGCAAGATTGTTATTCATCCTACTCTCTTACTTTCAAAGAGCCAGGAAGGAGAAGAAATGGTGTACAGCCTCATGAAGAACAAAGGATTGCATAGAGTAAAATAATGCAGCACAGATCTCAAGGGAATTAATGATGGTTTGGTTGTTGGTTTTCCCCCTACCCCACCATGGAGCCTGTAAGTCTGAAAACCAAACACATGTGGGAATCAAACAGATTTCCTGTGTGCGTGGCAATTCTTCAAGAGCAAGTCTGTAACAGCAATGCTGCCTAACCAGTGTGTTTTCAGATCACAGTAGTGTGTGATCTGTTTAAACCAAGAGGTGATCAGCTAATGACCAATGGGGCACTTTTTAGGCACTTGAGAAAATTGTAGCAACCCTCAAGCCTTTTACATCCCTCCACTGTGGCTGCAAGCCAACGTGCTCCCTTGCTGAAGGCAGCAATAAGCTTAGGCAGCTTAGCCCAGCCAAAGTAATGAAATTACATGTCGCAGTTCAGTTCACTGTGGTCAGTGCCCTCAGCCTCCATTTGCAGAATAATTTTCCTGATAGCAACTGTTCTTAAAGCTTGATAATACCAGCTCTTGCCTCCCGCTAGTCTTTGTAGAAATAAAATCCCTTCTTTTCCTTTTTGATGAAATAAAGTATCTCACAAAGCCAAAATGACAAAGCTGTAATGGTATTAGGAAGAAAAAACAATAAATTTGTCTCTAACCTCAGAGACAAAAATACCAATCAGACTTGATAATGCAGAATCACAAGGAAGGAGCACTGATTGATAACTCTCTGGGCATAAAGCTATCTTAGCCAAACCCAGATGCAAACACATCTTCCTTAATGGAAATATTACCACATTTGCTAGCAATTTTATTGCTGGCCATGGCTGTCTCCTGGCATACAAAATACAGTGAGTTCCTCTCAGAGCAGAAATCTCCCTGAACATTCATATGTTTAAGGTTACCAAGTGTTTGGAGATGACCGAAGCTTGAGGCAGCCCTGCTTCTGGGTCTCCCTGCTGAAATCAGCATTCATTCCTCTGCACACACATGGATCTGTCTCAGGTATGGTGTCTGTTTGTTTGCAGGTTTTTTTTTTTTGAGATGGGGCATTTCCTCAAGCAGCTTGCAACAAAGCTGCTGTAGTGGTCTCCCCACCAGAAGCAAGCAGTGGGCAGGCAAGGGCAACAGGAACACCTTCAAGTAGTCCTGCCACCAAATGCTCCATACCATAAAACAGCAGCCCAAGTAATTATACTTTTGTCAGCACTTCTCTTGATTTCAGGGATTAGTACAAGGAAGACAGGCCATACTAGAAAGATCAAGGGCTGCGATGACTAAGGAGTTAATTAGGGAGGTCGGAAGCTCTCAGTACCTTCCTGGCTGTTGCCAGACCTACTACTGCTGTAGAGATGTGAGTAGGGCCATACAGAGAAGGCCAGAAGGTGAAGCTGGGTGTGAAATCAGTGCCCTGCTGATGTGGCATTCAGGGCTCGGGGAAGCTGTTCCTTGACGAGCCTCTCCTAGGAAAGTCAAAGTGTTGCTCTGACAGCCTTCCTGCTTTACCCTGCCGACTCAGCCGTCCTGTTTATGCATTCCTCCTGGATGCCTTTATCCTGCTCTGCAAGGCTTTGGGTGGCTTCTTATCAAATTAATTTGCCATCTTTCAGAAGTTGTTATTCATTAGTAATGCAGAAAAGTTTCCCATGCACTACAACCTTGTAAATGGAATTGGCACTGACAGCAGTAAATGCCTTGTAATGTTCCCTGGCCAGGAAGGTGGTGTGTCGTCCCACTGCCAGTTTTCAGAAACGTTTTAATTTCTCAAGTAAAATGTAATAGTACGAAGATGCAGTCTGAGCTCAGAAATCAATACCTGCTGCTAACAAAGCTGCTCCTTTGGGAACTTATTGGTATGAACCAGCATGATATATTGGGAGGAATTATGTGTATGGGTTTTGTAGAAAGCAGCTATATTATGATATTATTTACCATTTGTACAGCACCGTGAAATGGTAAGAGTTACTTGTTTCCACACAAAGTATTTTGGTGTAATTTAATTTTTGTCAGCATACATACAGTTACTGCTTAAACCAGAATTAATATTACAGAAATCTCTTGTTTATTTCTAGCCTGTTATGGTGGAGTCTAAAGTATTTGCATTCAATGGTTTATTCATAAACATTCTTGATCCTGTTTGCTCAAATGGGAGCATTAAAATAAAAAAAAAAAAATTAAAATAAGTACTTAAATAATTAAAAATTAAATTAATTAATTTAATTTAAAATAAAAATAAATACTTAAAATAAGTATTCTGCAGTACTCCATCTTTGTTTACTTTATACAATGTCAGGCTTCCATCCTTGATGTAGACTAGAAACATACTGCGATTCCCAGCCTGACTCCTCAGTCCCTGCTGGGTTAACTAGGCAAATTGATAGTAAGTGGTAAGCATCCAAAAAGCACTTTAACCCTTTCAGAGGAGGTCCATAACGGCGTTTCTTATGAATGAAAATAGTTATTCATTAATAAATATAATTTTAATTAATTGCATGCTTAGTGAGTCCAGAATCAGTTACAGAAGGAGAAAACAGTTTTTTCATTAAGCTTAGACTATGAAACGAGGAGGCACTGCAGCATGCAGAAAATACTGCTCTTGGCTTTGCTGCGTTCGTGAAGGAAGGATGTGGCAAAAAGTAGCTTTTTCTATCATTTTAAGAATATAACATTTTGGTTTTGGGAGTTTTCTCTTTGAGACAACGGTTAGACATAAAAACTTTGAATTTCCTCCGAGATGTGCTGTAAGCCTGGTAAAGTGCCCTTTCATTTGTGAATCATGTTTCTTTGGGAGCCAAAATGAGAAAGAAAGATCTCCAAGGCAGATGTGCACTACGTTGTGCAGTTGTTGGCTGGCTGCCCTGCAGAGGTGTACGTGGTCTCTGGAGAAAGGTAGGGTTTTTTTTTTTTTTTTTCTTTTTCAAGAATTTAATTTGTGTAAGAGGCCAAGCTGCAGGGATAAATGAGGTCCGTGGAACCTCCAGCTTGTGGATTGCCCAGAAGGCCCCTCGGAACCGCTTTTGGGCTGTCTGAATGTTGGCGCCTCTGCTCCACATCCCCCGCACACCCCCTCCCGCCCCAAATATCTTTTGTTATATTTGTTATTTTCTGAATTTCGGTGCTTCTGGTGCTTCTTGGCCACTTTCCAAAAAGGCAGCGTGAAAACTATCGCATGTGACAGGGATTGCCACCTGCGCGGGTCTTGTCAGACCTCCTGCCGATCGCTGCTGGAATAATCAGGTAGGAGTGGAAGTCTGAATTTTAATGAAGCTTTTACACTAGACAACAGTGCTATGAGGGATCCGATGGAAAAACAGTCTTCCGCTATGGCTAGCGTTTGTGTAAGCATCAGGGCTTAACCTTCAGCTATGAAAAAGAATAGGAGAGGCTGATAACAGTGACACTGTCCTCCCTTCAGGAGGGCATTGGCATGTCCCGGGAGCTTGTGTTACCTGCCCGCTTGCATGAGAACAGGAAATTTGCTCTGGCACTTTAGGTTAATGGTTATGCACATTCTGCACCGAATTCTTTCCTTTGAGATTAGGAATTCTCAGCTACAGCCTGAGCTGCCGGAGCCCGTTGCAGAGCAGGGCTCCATCCAGGCCTGCAGGCCCCGGGGCGGCTCCCGTCTGCTCCCGCCGCCGCTCGGTGCCCGGCCCGCCGGGAGCCCCCGCCGCGGAGCCGGGAGGGCGGCCGGGGGCACCGGAGGGGACACGCCGCTCGCTTCTCTGTGTAAGCCGTGCTTGCCTCTAATTTATTTCTGCAGAGTAGCTCGCAGCCTGCCTCTGCTGTGCAGCCAGATCGACCGCACCGACAAAACCTTGGCAGAAGCGTGGGCCTCGCTCACGCTCGTTTTGGAAGAATTAACTGAACCACCTCCCTAGGTATATAAACGCCATGTTGGGGAGGAGGGGTGGTGAAACACGGTATTACAAGAAGTTTCGTCCCTATGTCAGTTATGTTTTGACTAAAATTTAAAAAAGAAAATAGGACCTAACAGATAATCAGATGTGAATCCACAAGAATTACCGAAGATAGTTATGCTTAAGAAGGTGTTAACAGATCATGGTGAGGCCCAGAGCCCAAAGTTAATCACACCTGGCTAACACATGAGTTATTCTATTTGGAAGAACTGTAATAAGAACGAGACTGTCAACGTGTGAGGAAATAATATTATATATATACATCTACGTCTGTATATACATATACATCTTACATTCTCAACACTTCATTCTCCTTAAAAAAATTCAGAAGCAGATTTTTTCTCAAGGTAAGCCTGTCACAGGTGTGGGTCACATAGGAGCTGGAAGCTTTTTGATCTCAGAGGTTCCTTTTGTTTCCCAGCTGGCCATTAAGTATTATGGAGCACAGCCATGAGAACATATCAAAAGCAAAGAAGGGTTTGCACTGCAGACACAACCATCAATAAAACTAACTCTGTACAAAACCTGGGAAAATCCAGAGAGATTTCCTAAAATGAATTGCACAAACCAAACATCCTGCGGCTGAGGAAGTTTCTGCTGTACCGATGCCTTATGAATCCACAAATATGACGGCAAAGATGGTGTATTAACTGCTGCTAATGAGTGCAAACATGAGTATAAACACTGGGAAGTACTATTGGTGTTTAAAAACAAACAAAAACCAGAGTGAAAGAGAAAAACTCTCCCCTCCCTTTGCAGGACCTGTCTGGACAGGCTGCCAAATCCCTGCCTGCAGCAGGTCCCCATGGGAGCCTGATCCCAGCCTCTTTTCCCCATCCCTTTCCAAGGCGGGAGCTCAGACACCCTGCCTGTCTTCACTGATTCCCTCTCTGCCATCACCTGAGATGCAAGTGAGTGCCAGAGGGAAGATTGGGGGGTCTTTTTTCTTTCCCTGGTGTCTGCTGGCTGGGTGATTTAGTACATCTGCCTTTTTTTGGCCCTTGCTGGATGTTAGACCTGCTGTTCTCTATAGGATATTGTTAATTTCTACTTGCAATTTCTACTTGTTTTTTTCCTCTTTCATGTTACTACAGTTATGCACTGGACTAGATGAAAAACTGTTTTCTCTTTGTACAAGAGATACTTTTCTTTGTGAGGAAATATCTCTTTACCAACAGTTTAGTTGCTACCCCCACAACTGACTGGAGTTTGCTTTTGTGGATTTTAGTTCTCCCTTCTCCCCAGAGTCACCCTCTAGATGCTTGCATTGTCTCTAAAGGGCATTGTGACATGCCTTTTTTTTTTTTTCCTCCTCCTCATTGTCCCCATGATATGGCAATAAGTTCAAGGGACAGACACTTTTTTTCCTTCTATGTCTGCCATAATGACTCATATAGCTCCTGAGTCCATAGACAGTGCATTTTTCATCCCCCAAATAGGACATTCCTGACAACCCTTCTCCTTCTGACAGCAGACCACTGTGCTAAGCAGCAATCTGTCATCTGCTGCTTTGGGCAGCATTCCTGAAGAAGTGCTCTTGCACACACTGGGAGCAAGGACAGTGATGTGCAACTGTTGAGATGTATCCTACATAGGGTTTGTCATGTGTGGAGAGCTCTTCTGCACACTCACGTTTCTGAGCACTCTGGGATATGCTGGCCTTGCTGGGGAGATGCAGCTGCTCAGGTGTGGAGCATACTGGGCTGCCCTCAGACTTGGATGCACCTGTCAGGGAGATGCAATTGATAAGGACAGAAATCAGCCCATGAGTCAAGTGGTGCTGGGGAGTCTGCAACAGGCACTGGAAAGGAATCTCACCCCTGAGCACTGCACTACTGGCTTAAACCACCATGTGAGTAAAAATCAGATGTGACCTCATCTGAAAACATGTAAGCTACCAAGAACTCATTTCTGGTCACCCTTTAGACTCCATTGCCCCTAGTAGAACTCTGGTCCAAAATCTGTGCTCTGTGTTTCCTTCTGAAAACTCTACAGCTGCCCAATTACATGATGGGACACCTATGCACATGCCTGTTTTCATGTACTTCTAGGTCTTTGCAGGGCCAAAATTCTCTCTATCACTTTCTCACCATACAGTTATTGCACAGTTTTGGTGGATTAAAACCATCAGTCTAATGAGATCTGATTACAAAAAGAAATAATTTTGATATGTGTTGAATGAAATCCCCCTCCCCTATGTTATACATTTTTAGATCTACTGAACCCAGTTTCCAAGTTTCTCTGGTTTATTTGTTTTCTTTTTTACTATTTGACAATTTAACTGAGAACACAATGTACTTCAGACTGCCTACCCTTATTAAAAATCAGTAGATTTTTCACCCACGCTTTTCTTCCCTTGCTTATCTGCAGAGCAGATGCAGACCTATTTGCTTAAATCAAGGCTTGCAATTCCCCAGAACATCAAAAGAGCAGCCCCTATCACTTTGGTCGCTTTCATTATTGCAGCTTGTCTCCATGATCTCCATTGCATTCTTACTGCAAAAGGAGGTCTCTTTATCACTTCCCTTCCTTTCCTTCTGCTCTTAGTGGAATCTGCCTTAGCAATCAGAATAATAATGATTTATCTCCAAGGGAATGTGAATGCAAGCCAAGTTCCCTTGGTACAGGGAAATCAGTTTGGTATTGTTTACCCATCCCCTGTGGATTCACCAGATGGCATAAGACAGCATAATTTGGATTCTGTGCTCAAAAGAGAGGGAAGGCTGGAGCTGCAGGAATTGGTAATGTGAAATTACCAGAAACAGTTGTGATCTTTTTTTTTTTGAGGATGTGTCATGTCTTTCATCTTTGTCATAGAACATGCAAGGAACCAAAACTTATCGTAGCACACCTGAACCCCTAAGATGTTAAGTAAACCATTTTAGCATGGTCATTAATGAGTTACTTTGGCTGCTCTTCTAAAACTAAAACTAAAACTAAAGCATCCTCTGGAGAGGATGCTTTTCCTGGGGTGGGTTGAAGGTCCTGAGCAGGTCAGCAGAGAAGAGGCAGTGGGAAGTGAGGCATTGCAGCTGTTTCCTTCTAGGCCACCACTGCTTCAATTCAGTAAATAGAGGATTTAGGTTTCTGTTCTTTAAATATCCCAAGCATAAATTATTCACTCAAAATACATTTGTAAAAGAAGAAACACTAGGAATACAGAAGTGGAAAGCCTTAGCAGAGCCTGAACCAGCTACAGCTTTACTGACCACAGCACAAAGCACTCAGTGTAGCCTGATGTCCCAGCCCTGAGGGATGGAGGCGATGATCTAATCATTCTTGTCCATCTTGTTGCTGCAGTTTTACTATTTGAATTCTTTTCAGGCCAGATACTAAGCAGACATAAGCTTTTCTGTACTGAATCCTGCTGCACTGATTTATAGCTGGTGAGTGACTGGCCTTTGAGGACTGTTTTAACCTCTAGAATATTGATTTCTCCTTTTCTTTTCCCTGGTGCTGCAAGTAAGCCCCTTGGTCAGGACCCTGGTTGTGCAATATACAGAAGTGCGATGGTGCCATGATTTATAAAAATGAGCGACCAAAAGGGTGAAAAGTTCAGCAATCTTAGCTGCAGCACTGCATAATCATTGTAAAAGGGGCCATGGCCTCTAAAAATCACTTGACAGCAGTGTTTGCTGGGTGGGACCTATTCTGCTGCAGATGAAGGACCAGAACCAGAGGCGAGGAGCAGGCACAGGGAACACAGAAGAGTGGGTCAGAGGACCTAGAGCAGGCTCGGGGCATTGATGGGAAGGACTTTAGGACTTTTTTGGTAGCTGCCCACTCAGGAGAGCAGCTTTTTTCGAGCTGCCCACTCCCTCACAGGTCTCATTGCCTCTGACCCTTCCTTCCTGGTACCATTGCCTGCTGCATCCATGCTCTCTTTCTCCCCTTTCCCTGCTGCTGTCCTTCTTTCAGGGCAGGTCTTTAGCTCAGCCTCAGCTGTCAAGACTCCAAGGTCCCCTGGGACGTGCCTGTGGAAGACAGAAACACTAGTTGAAGAGATTGCTCATGGCAGAGCACGGTCTTTGAAGGTAAAAGGAAGTGTGAAGATCGGAGCATAAAAATAGTTTGCAAAGCACCAGTGGTGCTGATCTGCCAGCCAGATCACTTCCCAGAAGGCATCCAAGAGGGTGGTAGATGCTGCCCCCCCAAAGGTGAATTTTGGTTCTTTGGCTCTTCCTGGTTCTCAGAGGGACAGTGCCAAGCTGCATCTTCACTCCTGAGATACCCAGGAAGTGCCATTGAAGGGAAAGGAGTAGCTGAGGGGCAGACCACCCACTGCATCCTCATGCCAGCAGCTACAAAAAGGTGTTGAAAACTTTTGGAGACCCAAATCATGCATGGGCTTACCATGTGGCAGAGCCATCAGTATCGAAGAGCCCAGATCAGGAGCCCCAGTCAGTTCCCAGTCCTTCTTGTGACTTCCAAGATGGCTGGCCCAGCAAAGGGGTGTCTGTCAGGATAAAATATGCTCTCAGTTTTAGCTAGGCCTGACGCAGATCTGCCTTTCTTGAAGAGGCTAATTAAAGTGATAGAGTATCTGTCATCTTTACCCACACACACACTCTGTCACGAGTGGTTTGCTTCCTGAAAGGAATATACACCAGCCTATGATCCAGCATTCTAGAGGAGACTGGTGCAAGAGCAAGTTTACCTTGGGCTATCCCTCCTATGGTTATCTGTGTTAATAACAGTGGAATTCAGAGCTAGGAGTCTACCTGCTGTCTGCACCCTTCTGTGTCCTCATTTTATAACTGATGAATAAAAAAGTGAGCTTTTGCTTCATTTCATTGCTGAATTTTTGTTCATTAAAAGCTTATAAAGGAGAAAAAAACCCCTGGAAGATCTCATACATTCCAACCAGTTTTTGACATTTCATTAGGCATACAGTGACATACATATTTATATATGAGCACAGTATGTATTTGGATATTTAGCTGCCAGGGAAAGGGTGTGATTTTGTTCACATGCAATGGTTGTCATGCATGTTAATGTCCAGATTTAAGTAATGGAATATCATGATGGCTTTGAAAGACATACATGGTATCTGCAGCTTGGTTAACCATCACAGAAAACCTGCTCTTCTCCCTGTGGGGAGAGTGTGCCAAGGGTGCAGGGCTCACAACCTTCAGACATCTTTGCACTGTGGTTTTTCCAGCTCTTTCTGACCTGGTGGTCTTGCAGGAGTGAGGTTTGCTGTACTAAAGCCGACGCAGTGGTTGTTTCCACAATCCGGATCTGGTTCCTGCTGTAGATGGACAAAAAGAGGGCGGTGGGGTGGCAGGTCCTTCCCCAGTGCTGTGCTGACTCACAGTCCATGGCAGTGGGGCTTTCCATGGCCCACAGGCTGGTGTGGCATTCCTGCTTTTGCAGGGCAGCGGGTGGTGAGGCTGCCGGGCAGCGCTGCAGCTGCAGCAGGTTGGGGCTTGGTGGTCTGAGTCAGCACCTCCCAGCCAGCCTGGCAGTGGGAGCCTGGGAGGGCAGCCTGCCTCCAGCCTGGGATGTAGGCACCTGCACACAGGCTGTCTTCCATCTGGACTGCTTTCCAGGTCTTGCTGCTTTCACCAGCATTTCCTGTCCCCTCACTGGGGCCTCCAGTGCCTGGACGCGCTCAGCTACATCTTTTTTGTGGCCTTTCATCTGCAGCGTAGAGCAATGCCCTGCTCATTCTGGCCCACTTGTGCTCTTGACATTTAAGTGCATGAGTAATGAGGCAAGTGAGCCAGTGCATCAGGGTGAGCTCTAACTGAACCGTGGCAGTGCAGGTCTGACCCGTAACTGCAGGGAAGCCAGTCCTTACCACCTGGAGCTCTTCCCAGCACAGTGGGTTCCAGCTGCTAAAGGGCTCTCTGGTTTAGCAGTAACCCGGGGGATGCTGTGAAATAATCACTCTCTGGCACTTCCTTTCAGTGCTTTGAAATACCCAATTCTCACAGAAGGCAGTTGTCTATAATGAAATGCAGCTGGGAATCTGGAAATACCTCCTCTAATCTCCTCCCCTGTTCTAATGTGCCCCCTAGCATAAGAAAGTCCAGAGATGCGGGTAGCACAGAGTATTGTGCCAGTTATACACTCCCCAAAAATTCCCCACTGCTTCTTGTATGGCAGCTTTCCAAGCTACTAGTACCACGAGACTAATGCAAAGTGATCCTCTTTCCTGCCTGTTTTGGAGTTAGAGGTGGATTGGTTGGTTTTTTGGTTGATTTTTTAGGGGGAGTGGTGGGGGGAATGGGTTTATTCTGATTTGTTTTGTTTTTCATATTTGTCTGTATATTAACCTGCAGCAAATCTCACTTTAATTTATCCAAATTCCTCATATGGATAAAAAAAGAACCTCAGCCACTTCTTCCCACGCTCTGTTACTCTTGATACCTATAGTAGTGTCCTGTTGGCATCAGCTACAGCTTGCTTGATGTACTGTTTACTCCCAGGAACTGCAGAATGTCAGGCAAGAATAGAGAAAGGTATTGGCCAGCTATTTGTTCATTTATGTTGTTACCACTAAACCAGTGCATGAAAATTATGTTACACAGTACAAAATATTATAGGATTAATATTTCTTTTACTCCCCATTTAATTGTCTTTCCACTGAAGCTAAGCACTTATCAGTAGACTTGCTATTTTCCTGGCTTGATGTTAGCTGATGTCCTCTCAGGAAAGCTGTTTTCCTCAAAATGTGCCAAAGCCTATTGGTTTCTGTCACAGGCACATTATTACACCACCACTTCCATGCAGCCAAAATGAAATAAGCAAAAGCATTGGGAAAGACAGCTTGCCGTGACTACTATCTTATAGGTACATTTTATTCTGTAAGTATGTCCACAGGTTTCAGACATTTTAGCCTAGAGAATGAATGCAAACACAGCTAGAAGTGGATCACACTCGGAATTGCATTATTACAGGACCTCTTTCCTATAACTAAACCTTTTCTATAACATTACCTATAAGAAAAAAAAAAGCTATATACTTATTTCATTTATGTCTAGAATGCAAAGATTTATGGCAGCTGTGACAGCCTTAAATTATGTCTTCCAAAAGCATAACTGATCTGTATACCCAGTACTGTGGAAAATCTTACTAACATAGTCAATAATCTGAACAGCAAAAGGTTCATAACGAAGCCTAAAATCAGGAGGAGGAAATCTACTCATCAACTTGTGTTGGTGGTTTCAAGATTGCCTTAATTATTTTAAGTTCAATCCTAAAAAAGGCTGAGAATTTTCAGCTTGCATTAAAATCTGAGAAGTCAGTGCTCAAGGCTGTGCAAGAGCAGGCCTGAGAAAAGAACAATTACAAGCGTTGAATGCCAAATCCCTCGCTGCAATAGCTGATCTGGGATTGAACCTGCTTGCACCACACATCGGTTTGGCTACAAACACAGTAAAGCAAAAGAGCTTGTCAAGACAAATGTGCAGCAATATGCCATGTGAGAGAGGCTAAAGTACGTGTTAAAACACATCTTTCTGGCTGCCAGGAGCACAGCATAATTGAGAGTGCTGTAAAAAGTCTCGCTAAACAGGTCTCTCTGTTTTTACCCCGTAAATACGGTGAGTCCCATGACTGGGCTGTTTGATACTTTGCAAAATGCAGGGTCTGTTAGTGAAATCTGATTTCCCCTCTCCTTCTTGCCTCCAGACCATGTCTTTTACATGTTCTGAAGCAAGCATACATAGCTCATTCTGTATTATTTGTAATTACTGAATGCTCTGCTTCTGTGAAATCAGCTCCTCTGATTACAGTACTGTGTTCAGCTGCCATCCTGGCTGTTTCATGGGACATGTCAGCAGAAAGGGCTGCCTGGCTCTCTGAGGCATCCCTTTTGTCTGCACAGCAGCACTTGCATACATCTGAAGAACAGTCTTCAGCTTCAGAGCCAAGAGCAGGTTGCAGCTCCTCCCATAAGCATATCCAGATCAGCCACGGGTCTGTAGTTTCTCTACAGGGAGTGGTTTTCCCCCACACTTTGCCCGAAGTTTTGGTTTTTGCAAGGAATTGACTTGTCTGGGATAAAAAAAGTGATTTTCTTTACTTAAAGCCCTTTGACATTAATATCTAATCCAGAACAAGAATGAGAAGGGGGGAACATAACACAGGCCTACCTGTAGGAGAGCCAGGCAGCCCCATATCCTGGTCTTGTGATTAACACCTCCTGTATCATACACAGAAACATCCTCTGGAGTGAGGTCTGCAGCTCAGGTCTCCCAGATTTTATTACTAAGCTCAGGTCTTTCATTTCTTTCTGTACTGTAACTAGTCTCTATATTGCACCAAGAGGCACTAAGTTGAACTGTTTTTCAGAATAGGATTGAGGATAGGAGGATTCTGGCAGCCCTGACCCAGATCTAGCCTCTGGAGTGGGGTGGCATTTCACATGTATTCAGTGCTCAGTGCTTGCTTCTGTGCCTGTGTGAGGTGGGTATTTTGCACTGCCAGTCGGAGACACCAAGGACTTCCAGTACTCCGTTTCAGCAGCCACAGGACATAACATAAAACTACTGATCTTTTTGCAAGTCGAGTAAAAATCATTGAAGCACTTCAGTTCTGTATGTCTTTGCTGCATCTAGCCCACAGCCTTGTCTTTGCAAACTTACAGTTTTCACAGAATGATTTCATTTGCTGTGCAAATTATTAAATAAAACAATTAAGGATTTCTACAGTTACAGTCATTGGGTAAACAACCCTGAATTGAAATGCACTTGGGAAAACTCATGTTTCTGTAGGTGCCAGTTTTCTAGTTTTCATAAGATTAGGTAACCACAAAGCACATAGATTAGGTGTATTATGGGCAGTTCAGCTCTGCTGGAGTGCAGGGCTGTGCATCCATGCCACAGGGAAAAGAATATGGCCCATTCAGATGTTTTCAACCAAAACATGTGTGTATAAATTCCAATGTATAATTCTTAATAGTTGACTAAGTTTTCTTATAATTACATCACTGAAGCATGAACTGATACCAAGAACATCATTTTCACTTTACATCAAATGAAGAATTTCCTCTCAAAGCAACATATTCATTGCCTAGTGTTTGTAGTTCTGTGTCCTGCTTAAATGTCTGTTGGCGTTTTATTTCTCATTACCTAATTTCAGGTGTTTTCTAGCAAAGCCTGGCCTCTGTGTAGAATTGAAAGGTTTCCTTAACCCATGTTTTTGGAATGAGGAGGCTGATTTCTGCTCAACTCACTAACAGTTTCACACTTGGAGGTTTAGTTTCCTTCACTACTACCATTCTTAGGGACTGCAGAGATATATAACAATTAGAGCTGGAGTACTCCATCTGCTTTGTGAAAAGAAGCATAGCGATGCTGATGGACATCCCACTGTCAGGAGTGCCAGCACCAAGCATCCTTTCCTAACCTGCTCTTGCGCCCTAAGGACAATGTGCAATCTTCAAGCTACTCTGTGGAAATGAATGCATTTTACCACCGTCAGCGCCTCCTACTGCGTGTTAGAAATCTTCTGTCATTCTCTTAACAGAACCAGCCTGCTACAGCATTGAAAATGTGTGTCAGCAGGCCTGAAGTTAGTGTAACTAAAGTAAAAGCTTATCGCTCTTTCACAAGGAAGCTGAATTAAATGGATAGTCAGGTGCTATTGGGAAACCCATAGATCTCTGTGGGGTTCTTTGATGGCTGCTTGAATCCTCTCTGTTGGACTGTCTGAGTTCAGAAACACAGACCTCATAGACCTCTGCAGAGAGACAAGGACAGAAATAGACTGCATGTAAAAATAAAGTAGCAATTTCCACTGTCTGTTGGTTACCCATTTGTGTGGTTGTGACCTATCTCACAGGCACAAATTTCTGTAAATAACCTACTTCTGTAGGCAGGTTACTGACCAAAAGGTCTGACTGGAAGTCAAATGACTATCTACCTCCATCAGTGGCCAAACGAGTGACCAATAGCCTCTTCGCCTTTCTGTAGGGTAGTTCATCCCTTCGTAACATAGGAATAATAATAAAGATAATGATGATGATAATACTACTTGTCTTCTTTGTAAAAGGCCTTTTAGATCCAGTGATGAAAACCAGTATCCAAAGTTAGAGATAGTTGTTTCTTATGGTCTGAAAGCAATCATATTTCTTCACAGCTTTGGACAATTAGAATATTTGTAGCTTTAGGGAATTACTTTCAAGCAGAAATCCCCTTATTTATGGCACTGTTTTTCAAAATGTGTCTACATCTTAGTGACAGAAGCCAGGATGTATTTGAGGGCATAGCTAGTTTAATCCAGTGTCTAATCCAAGTGCATTTTTTATAAAAAATGTTAGTTAGGG
This sequence comes from Hypocryptadius cinnamomeus, assembly GCA_013400635.1. Lineage (NCBI taxonomy): Eukaryota > Metazoa > Chordata > Aves > Passeriformes > Zosteropidae > Hypocryptadius > Hypocryptadius cinnamomeus. The sequence continues at coordinate 51,389 of VYZP01012257.1, forward strand.
GCATTGGTCATTAGGAGAAGCAGAGACCTCAGACACGCAAGAAGGAAGGAGGAAGTATTGAGTACACCTTCAGACTGTTTATGGAGACCATAAACATATCCCCTACATGCCATGTGATTTTGACCTTCCCCTTTCTGGCAGTGTCCTGGGGTTGTACTTTGCTGTTCTCAGATCCGAGGTACCTGCAGCAAGGTGAGACTAGATGAGTTCCGTAGGACTGCTCCTCTTGTCGGTGGAGGACCATGTCAATGACACTGCTCAAACAGAGCTAGCTGGCATCCACCCCTCTCCTCTGGGGCTGGGTCCATATGTCCCTCCTAATCCAGGGCTTAGTGCAATGCTTCCTGAACCCATAAGTGGACTACTGGGGGAGATGGCAAGGAAATCAGGCAAATCTCAGCCAAGGGTGAAAGTCTGTGAGGGCATTGGTTTGCTCCCTTGTGGTAACAGCAAGGGCAGGGCTTCTTTCCATGCAGCTGCATAGAGGGATGCATGCCTCTCTCCTTGGATAACAAGGAAGGCCTGAAGCAAGATAGAGGATTCAGGAAATAATAGAAGAAGCCATGAAATAAATCAGTTCGGAGCTTAAGGGCTCCCCTGCTACAGGACTTCAAGGTGGCAATTCAGCATGGCCCCAGCCCTGCCTTCATGCTGCCTCAGGCACCTGGCTGTGATGGAGAGGGCCACCAAGTGAGGCAAGGGATTTGAAATGGCTTCTCTGTGGAAGAGACATTTTAGTCTTTGATGGATGTGTGAAAGGTATGAGGATACGGTGATGATTACCTTCTCTTCCATTAGTGAGTGACTAGGGAGGATATTAAATGGCAGATATTAAGCTTAAACATTTAAATGTCTGCAGGATTGGATAACTTCCAGGAATTGGCCAAAGAGCTTTCTGAACCATTAGTGTCGACACAATGAAAAATAAAAAATGGAACACTGAAGACATTGAAAAGGGTTGGAAAAAAGCCAATATTTTAAATGAGTAAATGGAATGAGTGGGGCAGTAAATGCTCCTGAACCTGACATCCATCACTGGAGGGAATGGAGTAGCTGGTACAGGATGTAATTGACAAACTGAAGGGTCCTAGCCTCCATCACAGGTTGATTATAAGCCAATAGTAATTGCTGCTACACAAGATGACTGCAGCCCCCTACTGAATGAATTGAGAACTGGAGAACTGTGGAGCGCAAAGGCAACCATACATGGGAAACTGTTGTCCATTTGCAGCTGAACCTGAAAGAATCTGCTGTACACATGGCACCCTTCAACACAGTGTTTCTCTGAAAGAAAACCTTGAAATTGTCACAAGTGCGGGACTGACTTTGCTGTTTGGTACAAACTGAGCAATGGTATGAACAGGTTAGCTAAATATGCTGAGCTAGGCTGTTTATCTGTCACTGAAATGTATGTTTCAAAGATACCAACTGGCAGATCTTGAAATAAAGAATATAGGCCACCAGGGAGGCTGATCATTATGGAATGCTGTGATTCCTAAAAGAACAGGAAAGCTCTATGATTATGCCTAACTGAACGTAGGCTGCCTGTGCCATGCTCTGCTTGGGATATCAAATATGTTCCTCAGAGACAGAAGGCAATATACTTAAATGTACAAGTCTGTCTGGTCTCACTCATAAAGCAGAAAACTAGTGCAGTTGAGTTCTGCCTCCCACTGCTCCATATGTAAGTGTGTGTCATGCATTTTTAGAAATAGATAGCTGCTACTATGTGTTAAATACTACTCTATAGATGGCATGATTCAGCCAAAACTGTTTTAAATTGGGTTAAGACAGTAATTTGTTTATTCCCATGATACTATTCCTGTAGATTCAAGACCTACAGCAAATTAAAAATCAAAGCTGAACGGCCCTTCCTGTTATGCCTTGGACAAAGTAAACTGAGTCTGTCAGTGGCTTACTTTTTATTTGCCTTTTGCTATTGCATAAAGAGATGAACACTTCTTTCAAGGGATAGTGTTGAGTTTGGGTTCTAGGTGGTCTGGTTACATGTCTTCCTCATAAGCTATCTTTCTTTGTTTGAACTGGTCCAAACAGCTACAAAATGGTTAAGTCAGACTCTTGCAAATTATTTAGTGTATGTCCTTGGGCTGTCTGCAATTCTAGTTTAACAAAATTATCTGAATTCATTACAAGAAGATGAGTTCTAATGTTCTGTAAAGGCTGTTAACGTCTGAGAGACGGTGAGCCGTGCGTCTTGTTAAATAACACAAGGGACTTGACTTCCAGGCTCAGGTTGCCTAAAATAAACTCAACATCTCATACATTCCCATCTAACATTCCCCCCGCCTCTGCTCCTAGACAAAGTCAGTCTGTGCCCATGCAGTGCCCATTTTGTGCAATCCAGCAGCAGACCTCGTGTTAGATGGGTGACGAGGAGTTGGCTCTCGCTCCTTGTTTGCCAGCAGTGCACTCTGCAGTACTTGTAGAGCAGGGCCTGTGTGGCCCAGGTGTCACAGGGACATGGAATAGGAGATGGCCACCCTGGTCTTCTCCCCCAGCATCTTTCTTATGGCCAGCGTTGACTGGGACTGTGGCAAAAGGAGTGAATTCAGATTAACTCCTTCTTGCAGCTTGGCAATGCAATGGTCATTTTGAGGTCACAAATATTCTTGAAAAGCACCCAAGTAATTGTGAGAGTTTATTCCTTTTGCACTAGAAATGGGGTGCAAAAGCAGTACAGTTTTTGGTGTGGCAGCAAACTTGATCTGAAGAATCAACGCAGTTTTCCCACAGCTTTCTGAAGGTTTCTCTGTGAAACAATGGTGTGACATTTGGAAGCATATTAGTGCTATTAGTGCATATTAGTGGCATTATTTTTTGGTCATAAGCCATATACCAGGGATCTTCCATAGGACCAGCATGCAGCCAGCAGGGCTGTGTGTGGACTCTGGGGTATACCGTACATGAAAATATGTGACAGGACCCAGACCATGTTCTGTCATGGGGAACATGCTGTCAAAGGGTGGCCTCAAATTTGCAAAAAGAGAGCCTAAAATATTTTGTTTCCGTTTTGCTGCTTGAGAGCACTGCATGAGAAAGCAGAAGTCTTTATTCACTTCAAGTGTGATTTCCACCCCTGCCCCCCACCGTCTCTTTTTTTCTTTTGGTCAAGCCGCAAACTTCATTCTCAATTTACTAAATGCTGATGCAAGGTCTGTGCTTTGCAAGTGGTGCATTTACAGTGTGTCAGCCAGCTGTGCAGGCAGGAGTAGGGACATGCAGCTGATGGGTTTACCACGGAAATTAGGGGGAAGGGTATTAGAGTGTTTCTCTGGGGAGTGGAGAGGCTCCAGTGAGAGCGTAATGACCCCTGGAAGAGGCTAGTGCCTCTGTGCATGCCAGGAGAACTGGTGCAAGCAGAGGCGGAAGGAAGAGTGGGTGACCCAAGGGACTATGTGTGTCTTGCAGGGGGGAGGGTGCACAAGTGTGAAACTTGGTTGTGCTGCCTTCAAGTATTGCAGATGTTCCTTTCCTGGGATTAGAAGCTGGGAAAAGAGCAATGTGTAAAACCTTCAGCTTTATTAGTGATTACTATTATTATTATCATAATCATAATCATCTAACTGTTGTGTAAAATTGCAAATATTTATTCAGCTTTTACTCTAGTATATTTCAACCAGATTTGTGGGTTTGCAAATTAGTGAAATCATAGGATCCGTCAGACATTTTACAAGCACAAATGCGATGATAACATCTAATTGCAGGGATCTGAGACTGTCTGACTGCAGATGGGATGCTATTAACCTCTTTCTGTCTGTTATGGATGTGTCAGAAAATTGTCAGGACACTGTTAAAGACACTCCAAATCTGTGTGATGTAGCAAACCATTAGGTCTTGACTCAGCAAGGATTTAGTCCATGCTTAGGTGGATGCATTTGCAAACAGTCCTGTTGCAACAATGCTTTCAAGTCACTTTTGTGTATAATCTAACCCAGGCACAGAAATGGTTGAAGGAGCAGTATCCTGAAAAGTAACAATTATCTTAATACACCTCATCACAATACATGGAAGGCTTCAGGTGCTGGAATACTAACTATATTTGATTCTAAATTGTGACAGTAGGATACTGAGTCAGTCAGACACATTGTTGGGTGGCTGATTTGCTTCCATAGCAGTTGTTTGTTCTTTCATTCCCAGTAATAATCACTTTCATGCTTCCAAAGTCCTGGCTACTTTCAGCTTTCAATGGTAATACCTCCGGTAGGTGCCTGCCAGAGGAATCCTCAGCATAAGCTTTTCTCTCTGAAAGTCAGGGTCTTTATAGGTAAAGTGGGGAACCTTGTTCTTTATTTCCTACTGGTTCTGCAAAGCACTGTTTAGGCTCAGGTATGCAAAATCTATCAGATTTTGACCACTTTTTATGCAGACGGTAAATTAATAACAGTAAAAGAGAAAGCTATGTAATTAATTCAGAAAAGTGATGTCAGTGGAAATTTTTTAGGTGTGCTTAGTGTAGCAGTGACCAGTAAGCACATGTTCAGTCTGGTTTCACCGTGAGACATGGATGACCTGCCCATCCGTGGCTGTAAGGGAAGACCCAGCGCTAATGGAAGTCCTTCCACAGCTTTGTAAATGTCACTTAAGGAGCTGCGTTCGCAGATCTGCACGAGTGCAACCCGTGGGTGACACCTTGTGAGCAAAGCTGGGGAAGTCTGTGCTGCGAAGCTCCTGGCTCACGCAGAACTGCAGGTGCGCGGAGCAAACCTTGCGGGAGCAGGGCTGCCTCTTTTTGTTATCTGTCCCCTGCCAGGAGCATGGGGAGAGAGCACTGGTGAGAATGAAGGTGTGTGCCATGGGCACATGAAAGGAAAGAAACGCTGCCGTGACACCCAGTGGGACCCAGCGGCAGGGAGAGCCTGCAGCGGCACTCTGCCTGGTTGTGGCACCCACTGATGAAAAACCGAGAGCCTGTCTTTGGTTAGACTCGTCCTTTTCTGACGAGTTGCCTGGCAGTTTAGGGTTAGAGCAGGTTTCTTCAGGGTGGTCTTGCCTAGTCGGTGATGACATTCGTCACCCTTCCTTCACAAGGCTGGGAACTTCCAGTGGCAATGACTGTTATTTGCTCTGTTTTACCAAATACCAAGGCCCCCACACACACAAAAAAAAGAAGTTTGGTTTAAAGATGATGATTATTTATTTATTTATTTATTTCAAAAATTTAAAATGTTACTGTCAGTCTATATATTTCATTCACTTCCAGCTTTTTTTCCTCAAGCTGTGAGGGTTAAAAAGCCTTAATTCAAAATACAAAAAGCTTCTCTCCACTAGCATGAATCCCGGAACTGAGAGATTAAAATTACAGAAAGCATGCAGGGTTTCAGCCAGTCTGCTAATCCTGTTTTGCACGTGTGGAACTAGACCAGGCACAGAGAGATTTAGCATTTTGTCCAGGGTTACATATAATTTTAAACAGAGTTAGATATGTTGATGTCCAGATTACTAAACAAGTCTTCCTCTCCTGAAAAAAAGAGATGACAAAATTCTTACAGCATATTCCCCATTTCAAACCACAATATGAGGTTACTTGGCCACCACTCTCTTTAATCCTTACTAGCAAACACCAAGGTATATGTATGATTTCTGGACTTGTTTTCAGTGATTGTATTATTGTTTTACAGTTGCTTCTATGTTCTGAGTGACAGCTGCTTGTTGCACAGTGATGTACAATGGAAAAGATCTCTGTAACAAATTCAGTCTTATTATTATTTTATAAATGTCATTGTCAATGTCCCCAGACTTTCTTAATCAGCTGGGAGTGGGCCCCTTCTCCAAATGTATGTATCTTAAACACCGAATGGAAACAGAGTTAAGTTAAATAACTGGTAAGAGAGGTTCACATCTTCCTCCTATTGTATCCACACAGACTGGACCTAAGGGAAGCTATATTTCTAAAAACGTGATGTCATTCTTAGATTTTGAAATATACATTCAGGATCCCGAATGGGGGATTTGCCCGGAAAGGCGGGAGGCACCTCGTAGCGTGCTGAGGCTTTGAAGACATACCCATTTTAACCACTAGAGGTCCGTTTCACACAGGTCCTTTTCAGGATAGAGAGAGTATTCCGTATTAGTACCAAAATTTTAAACCCTTGCATGCTAGAACAAATATTTAAACAGATATTTAAAGTGCTTTGATTTAAGTGACTGGTATGAGAATGCCACCTGAAAAGATAGCATGTATTTTTTGTTTTCTGGTGTTTCTTGCAATAACAGGTAGATCTTTTTTTCTTCTTTTAAACACTCATCTATTCAGCAGATTACTGAAGAATACTAAACAAGAAGATACACTAGTGTGTATTGGCTGGTAATTTTACTGATTTCTCGCTACTAAATATGGAGGATGAAGTCACTGTGCAAGATAAGTCACAAAAGCCCACTCTGGCATCCTTATCTTTTTCTCAGAATGTTTGGTGGCACAAGTCAAAGGAGTTTGCTAATGGCTCCTCTTATCTATATTAGACAAATTACAGAGACAGAGCCCCATACTGGGAAATGAAACACTGTGCCTGAAAATGAATTATCAAATGAAGAGCTGTGAGGAGAGGAGTCACTATTCAATAAGTTTGTCTGTGACTTTGAAGAAGCCTTTCCAGTCAAAGATGTTGTGCATGGCTTTGTGTACACAACTACAGAAAGCTAATGAAGGGTAGGGCTTGGTGACTGCAAGTTGAAGGGCAGAGATCGTATTCCTCCAGCATGTCCGTATGTGTGCTTCAGCTTCCACTAGGCATGTACCCTAAACTGAATTCTTGCCAGTGTGAGTGTCTAGAGCAATCTCAGACTTTCAATGCTGCTTTTCTACAGCTGAGCCCAATTTGCCTGTTATAACTAAGAGTCCAGAGTGCACAGTCTTCATCTGTAAAACTGGACTGAGCACCAAATACAATGCACTGTTCTGCCTGGGCAAACTCAGGACCGGGGGCTCCTGCCTTCTGTTGCTTCTGCCCCTGTTTATTCAGCTGGGCAGAAAAATCTTTGCTCAGTGTTGTCCTACATCCCAGTTTCCATTCCCTGTCAGGGTTGTCAGAAGATCTCCCTGGGCATATCTTTGGTTGGAAATACATTCCTCTGCTACAGGCTGTGCTTGACACCATCTGTCTTCAGGCATTACCAGTAGGGAGCTCCACTCCTCACCAAACCCCAGTATGTGTTGCACTTGAGAGAGTCCTGCTCAGACACTCTGCTTCTGCTGCTTATGGGAGGTAGCTGGGAGTGGAGAAGCTGCATTCTGGTTCCATGTGGAGGAGCCCTGCATCTTTCAATTAAGGCTTGTTGATGACAAACAACATCAGATGTCAGGGGCTCGGCATAAGTCACAGCTGACAGAGCTTATGCTGTTGGTGTGTATACTGAATTTTTAATTGTCAGTAAGAGCGTCTACCTGATGTCCAGGGTCATATACAAACTTGACTGGAATGAGAGAAGTTCTGGATGTTCATACTTCCTGAAAACAGTGTCATACCCATGCCCCAGGCAGTAACTGATCACAACACATGCCTCAAGAGTAGGCTACCTGCTACCCCACTTCTTATGTACACCATCTGTGCCCTTGCCTACCACACTTTTCCCACACCAGATGAACAACTACTGTCTAGGTGGAAACCCATGATTTAGGTTTCAACTAAAATCCCATACTCAGTAACTGAGGTATTGGGCTATATGGGAAAATGACAAGGAATTAAACATAGCAACATAAGAAAATAAAAAGCAACAGAGCAACGGTGGCAACTTAGCCAGGTAGCACACACATAATTTAAGTAAATTAGTTAAAGCTATCTCAGTGAATTTCAAGATGGACAATTAACTAGTAAAACATGATAGCAAGGAATAATAGTCCTGCAGTTCCTTCATATTCCATAGCTCTCCACTGGCCTTTTGTCCTACACAGTGTTAAACTGCATCTGAATGTTATGTTGTGTTTCTGCACATTCATCAAGTGTCACCACTTGCTTTTTGTAACCTTATCCATCAAAGAGTGCAACTGGATTTCACTTTATGGGGTCATTCATGGCTCACTTCTCACTATGATATTTGGAGCATTTGATTAACAAGATCTCAAAGAGGAAGTCTGAACTTTTAGATACCATTACATAGTGGTTTAGTTAATGTGCTTCTTTATAGCTAAAGAAAATACCTCTGCTCATCTTTGTGGGTGAAAAGGAAAGAGAAGAATTGTCCATTTTCTAATTTTAAGCTTTTCCAATTTTTACTGTCACAAGGATTGTTGGATACAAATGTTTTGATTTGATGTTGCTTGTGAGCAAGGAAAATTAGCAGTGAAGAGACGTCTCAGCAAGTAACTGAGGTCAGTAAATGTTTTTTGTGTTCTTACCTTTCATTTGTTTCAAAGAAAAGGGTGAAGGGAAGGTAACCCTGCCCCCACCAGATCTCATTTCTTACCTCTTTAGATATAAGCCAGTTTCATAGATTTTCTTTTTAAAGGCAAGAAAAAGCATTTGGAAAAATTCAGAGTTGCACATTTAAGGGTCTAGGCTGACCATCTGAATTTTCATTCTCCGGTTGTCCGTTCTGTTACACCTACAACAGAAGACATAAAGGATTAACAAAGGGTCAGAGTATTTCGCTCAGATAGGCACACCTCTGCTGAGATATGAGAGGCTCTTGACACAGGGGAACACATCTGCAATTTACAGAATCACAGAATCACACAGAATCAACTAGGCTGGAAAAGACATCCAAGACCATCGAATCTAACCTTTGACTGATCACCATCCTGTCAAGTAGACCACAGCACTGAGTGCTATATCCAGTAATTTCTTGAACACTTCCACAGTGATTACACCATCTCCCTGGGCAGCCAATTTTAATGTTTAACAACTCTTTCTACCCTGAGTTTAGCTCAGCTATTAGCAAGGCACTAATAACACCAAGATTGTGGGTTCAATCCCAGTACGGACCATTCACTTAAGAATTGGAACTGATAAGGTGCCTTAAGGTGCCTTCCAACTCAGAATATTCTGTGAAGAAATTTCTCCTGATGTCCAACCTAAACTTCCCTTGATGCATCTTGAGGCCATTTCTTCTTATGGTTGCCTCGTAAAGAGGCCGATGCCCACCTTGCTGCCCTCCCCTTTCAGACATCTCTAGAGAGTGATAATGTCTCCCATGAGCTTCCTTTTCTCCAGACTAAAGTCACCCTAAAGGTTGGGCAGAGAAGTGATTGAGAGCAGCCCTGGGGAGAAGGGACTTGGGGTGCTGGTGGGTGAGAGGCTGGACATGAGCCAGCCATGGGCACTCCCAGCCCAGAAAGCCAAACGTGTCCTGGGCTGCATCCAAAGCAGCGTGGGCAGCAGGGGAGGGAGGGGATTCTGCCCCTCTGCTCTGCTCTGCTGAGAGCCCACCTGGAACCCTGCATCCAGCTCTGGGGTCCCAGCACAGGGAGGACATGGAACTGTTGGAAAGAGTCCAAGGGAGGGCCACTAAGTTGGACAGAGGACAGGAGCACCTCCCCTATGAAGACAGGATGAGGAAGTCGGGGCTGTTCATCATGGAGAAGAGAAGGTTATATGGAGACCCCACAGGAACCTTCCAGTATATGAAGGGGAATACTGGAGAAGGGATCATTTGTCAGGAGCTGTACTGGTAGGACAGAGGGTAATGGGTTCAGAATGAAAGAGGGGAAATTTTGGTTAGATATACAGAAGAGACTATTTACTGTGAGGGTGGTGGCGCTATTTACTGTGGGACACTGGAACAGGTTGCCCAATTCAAGGCCAGTTTGGATGGAGCTTTCTAACTGATCTGATGGAAGGTGTTTCTGCCCATGGCAGGGGGAATGGAACTAGATGGTCTCAAAGTCCCTTCCTAACCAAACCATTCTATGATTCTGTGGTCTGCCTTCTTTGTGAATTACATTTCTTCATGCTGCAGATTTACTAGTGAAATTAATCATTCTGACAGCACCTGGGCTTAGGGGAGATTTTACTCTTTTTCCTTTTAACAAACAGACAGCTCTTCAGTGATCTTCTTAAGCACTTGGTTTCTAACTTTTCTGGGCATCTCTACAAAATACCAGCACACAACAAAAAAAATTGCTGATCAAGTTACGTAAAGCTGTTAAAAAATTCACTTCGGCATTGTATGGAGCCATTCATTAGGAAACTAACATCATTCAAATTTCTCTTTAATGTCATCTGGTTGGACTGGAGAGATAGCAAAACAAGGCAGGTTTTCAGCAGTTTTATTCTGCTGGAGGAGAGGGGCCCATATGCAGGCATTAGCAGATACAGCAGAAAAAAAATTAAGGAACTAAGGTAAGTGGGGATGAAAAACAGCTACATTATAAAAAGCTCCCATTTTTATTTGTAACTGAGCCTTACTTGAGATTATTATTGGCAGCATCTGGAAGACTGAATTGGCAGCATCTGGAAGACAGTGCTGAGTGAATGGAGAGACAGAATCTGGGGTTTTTTATTTGCCCCCCTTTCTTCTGGCTTGAAATAGTAACAAATATAATTTTTTGTGTCACTTATGTAATTTTCTAACCTTCCATCTGAAGCTACCCTATTAAGTAAGATTTCCAGGCATTCCGGGACAAGGTGTGTGCTCAGGAATAGTAAATCTGATGCTACAGACGTCCTGGCACACAGGCTTCAATTGATCATGCATGCACAATCTGTCCAATTTGGCCAGAAAACATAGGATGTACTGAGCTGGGTGTTACGCAGCCGTAGTGCATATGGGCTGTGAATGTGTCTAGGATTACCAGTCACACAGCAGCCAGTCAGAGCTGCTCTGAATGCACAATGAGTTTTCAGTTGCTGGACTTACAGACACACAGAAATCCCAGGAGAGAATCCTGAAAAATCCTGCCCTGATAAAATTCTGATCTGATGAAAAGAAAGCATTGCCAAGAAAATGTGGCTTTCAGTAGTTCTTAATGAAAAACAAAAAGAAAAGAAAAAAAATGATCATCATGTCTCCCAGTGTTTCTGAGAGACTTGTGAGCTGGGGTGTTGCAGAAGGTTCCCTGATGTGTAATCAGCTATCCCCCACAAAATACTTTACTTCTTTGGACTGCCCTTCTCAGCTCCAGTAGGATGTGAATTATGGAGATTTTAGCATAGGGCTGGGGAGGAAGCTGCTGCAGACATTTGCAGCTCACCATAGTCTGAGTGTTTGGCTTTTTTTTTTCTTTTTAATGCACACTAGAGTGGGCACTAGGGTGGGTCTCTCAGGAGTGTAACAGTGGAGATAAGCATGAAAAGAAAAACATCTCCTGTCTGTAACTCCATTAGTCACTCCTGGTGGAGATGGTCTTGTTTAAAATACGAAACCCAAATATGCAGTTCTACTGCAAGAATGACATTGAGGTGCTGGAGTGTATCCAGGGAAGGGCAGTGGAGCTAGTGAAAGGTCTGGAGAACAATTCCTGTGATGAGAAAATGAGGGAGCTGGGGGTGTTCAGCCTGGAGAAAAGGAGGCTCAGGGGAGAGACTCATCACTGTACAACTGCCTAAAAGGAGGCTGTAGCCAGGTGTGGGACTGTCTCTTCTCACAAGAGGTAACAAGTAATAGACAAGAAGAAACAGACTCGAGTTGTGCCAAATGAGGTTTAGATTTTATATTAGGAGAAATTTGTTCACCAGAAGGGTTGTCATGCACTGGAATAGGCTGCCCAAGGAACTGGTGAAGTCACCATCCCTGGAAGTATTTAAAAGATGTGTAGATGTGGAACTTAGGGACATGGTTTAATGATGAACATGACAGTGCTGGGCAAATGGTTCAACTTGATGATCTTAAAGGCTTTCTCCAACCTAAATGATTCTGTGGTGATCTATATGTGACTATTGAGGGATCACATGGCTAGATGAATGCTGTATAGGAATCTAAACACTAAATAGATCATTTATATAGAGGAAAAAAGGCTTGAACTTGCTAAATATGTCCATTTAAGGATTGCAATGAAAGCAAACCTGCTGTGGAAAATAGCACTGTGTTTTGAAGTGCAAAAACTCGAGCACTCAAAATTAGTCCAAGAAGTGCTTTTGCCCTTTTTTAGTGCAAAGCCTGAAAAGATGACAGAAATAAGGGCTCTGTGCTCATCTGCACAACTTTCTGTAACAATCAGGCCTATGCAAACAGTTAAGTGCTCTCCATTCTATAACATTTCACTTACATTTGTGAGAATGCTCAAAATTTTTTAACTAAACAGTTAAAACAGTTTAAGTGGAACACTTAATTGAGAAAACTGCTGCTTCTATTACCACAGCTTTTTTTCTTAACTGAGACTTGTGATATGCAGGGTTTTTTTTTTTGGTTGGTTGGGTTGGTTTTGGTTTTGTCTTGCTTTGTATTTCTTTGTTTTGTTTGGGTGGTGGTTTTTGTTGTTTTGGTTTTGTTTTGTTTTTGTTTTTTTTTTTTTTTTTTTTCTTAAGAAGAAGCTATGAAAAGCCTTACTTCACTGCTTTCTCAGTAAGTTAAACACCCCTGTTGCCTACAGATTGTGGATGTTTGGTCTTGGCTGGTGTCGCTTCTGTGGCAAAAGTGTCACAGAATAAAGTTGATGTACAGAGGAAGCTACATGGTTTATGAGGCGTGGGGATCAGCAGTATCTGCTTCATGTTCAGTAGAAAGAAATCATATGAGGATTAGGTAGGTGACCTGTTGATCTGCTGGAAACACAAAATCAGCTTGAATTTAACCAGGGCATTTGTAGAGGCTCCTAAAACTTGTGTTCAGTAGAAAAGTTTTTGATTTTGTTTTTATTTTGTGAGATGCAACACCTGGAGAAAGCAGCTTGCTGGATGATTACAATAGGTCTGCAAGAGAGGAGAACTGGATGGAGGACTGGAGTGGGAAAGGGAGATGGAAATGGAAAGGAAGAGGGAGATGGATTTGGAAAGACATTGAGAAGGGAGTACTCCATCTGAGCTGAAAGGACTGGTCTATCTTGGTAAAGAGAATCTTTCTAATGCAAAGTCTGGATGTGCAGCACAAGCCAGGGAGCACTAGGCAGGTGAGTGCAGGGTAGGAGCCCCATGGCTGGGGTGTCCATTACCATGGCTTGCAAGCCTTTTCTGATGCGGAAGGTTTGAGTCTCCTCCCACTTAGTCCAAGAGGTAATGTCTGTGACTACTGCACTTCAGCTGGAGACATGCTGTTATTTTCTCTACAAAATGTCAAAACTTACTTTTATTATCAGCTATACAGGCATGCAGTGCTTTTGCACTTTTATCTGTTAAATTCTGCCAGGTTCCTTGCCTTTGTTGGGATTGAATATACTATTATTTCCCCCTTACTCTGTCTCTCACTTTTTATATTGGGGGGCTGGTTTAGAACCATACAATCATCAAGGTTGGAAGGGGCCTCTAAGATCATCCAGTACAACAACCAACCTAGGACTACTACTGTAACTCTAAATCACTAAACCACATTACCCTGCACCAGATCCAGGTGCCTCTTAAGGATCTTCAGGGATGGTGACTCCACCACCTCCCTGGGCAACCTATTCCAATGCCTGAGCACCCTAACAGTGACTTTTTTTTTTTTTCCCTAATATCTAATCTGATTCTCCTGTCTCAGCTGAAGGCCATTTCCTCTGGTCCTATCACTGCAGGGACAGTAGAAGTGACCAACCCCCACCTCCTCCTTTCAGGGAGTTGTAGAGAGCAATGAGGTCTCCCCTGAGCCTGCTCTTCTCATGACCAAACAAACTCAACTCCCTCAGCCATTCCTCACGAGACATGTTTGCTAGTCCTTCCATGAGCCTTGCTGACTTTCACTGGACAAGCTCCAGCACCTCAGTGTCCTGGAGGTGTCAGAGGAGGCCAAAACTGGACTTGAGGTGCGGCCTCAGCAACGCCAAGTACAGGAGGATGATGATCACGTCCCTTGTCCTGCTGGCCACACTGCTCTGGGTTCAGGCCAAGCACGACGCCATTGGCCTTCCTGGCCACTTGGGCACACAGGGGCTCACACTGAGCTGGCTCTCAACAAGCACCCCCAAGTCCCTTTTTGCAGAGCAGCTCTTAAGCCATTTCTCCCCCAGCCCGTAGTGCTGAATGGGTTTGCTGAGACTAAAGGGCAGAACCCAGCACTCTGCCTTATTGAGCCTCACGCAGTGGTCCTTGGCCCACTGACTGAGTCTGTCCACGTCTCTGTAGAGCCTTCCTACCCTTGAGCACGTCCATGGATTAGGTAACACACTTTAGGGGATTTCTTTATCTAGGGTATGTCAAGGTGTACTTTATTGGTTGATTGGTTGGCTGTTTGTGGGTTTTTTATGTGTGAGTCTTTTTGTTTGTTGGTTTGGGTTTTTTGTGGGGTTTTTTTTTTTTTTTTTGCGTGTGGTTTTTTTGTTTTTGTTGTTGTTGTTGTGGGGGTTTTTTGTTTGGTTTTTTGTTTTGTTTTGGTTTTTTAAATTTTTTTTTTTTCTCTTCCTGTGTGTGCGTTGTAAGCGTTCCGGGCCGGAGCAGGCGGGGCCCACGGCCTCGGAGCCGCGTCTGCTGCGGGAGCCAGCGGCCACCAGAGGGCAGCGCAGGCCTCGCGGCGGGCGCGGCGCCGGGCGGCGGCGGCCTCGGGCCCGGCCCCACCAAGGGTCTGCGCCGAGCCTTGCCGTGCTCCGGGGCGGGTCGCACCGGCCTCACGCCAGGGCCGTCAGCAGCCACGGCACGATGCACTCGCTCACGTCTGAGTGGTGTTGCCGTGTGATATTCACCGCCGGCCCCCATCTCCCCCTTGAGCTACAGGATGCTCAAGAGGTGATCCACCAAAGGTCTGCGCCCATCAGTTAAATGTACTAAAAACACGGGAGGAAAAGACCAAGAAAGCAAGCAGTGGAGACCGACCTTCCCTAAAGTTCAGTTCGCTTATTAGGTGTCAAAGGTATCACACCTGTGGAGCTGATGCCCTCGAACCAGGGACAGGGCCTTGGGCTTGCACAGCTCTCCTTTCTACACCTCCTTTTCTGCATCAGAGGCCTGATGTCGATACTGTGGTTTGAAATAAGCTGGATCAAGTATCTAGTTATGAATGCTTCACGGCCTTCAGCACCATCTGTGCTAAGAGACCTGGGAATAATGGGGCAAACTGAAAAGTGTGATGTCAAGAAGCCCTAATTCCAGGGTGCTGCATCATTAAGCTGAAACTGGAAGCTTGCATGTCAAAGGACTAATGTGTTAATAAGGTTCCATATACCACTTTATTATCTAGGCAATTATATATATTTTACTATTACGTATACATATACACTGTTCTCCACTCTGAGTTACTTTGGCTTACTAACTCGGATCCATCTCAAGTAACTTTCACTTTTACTGCAATGAGAAAGTCATCAAAGTCATAGCTGATATCAGCATCTTTCAAAGCTGTGAGTCAGTTCTGGATTTTCCACCTATTTCATCAGAAAGAGGCCCTTGAATATTTCTAAGAGACATACCACTTAATGTGTCTTACCATTCAAGCTATTCTTCTGCATTCATCCCCATTTATATACTTAGAGAAAAGAAAACAGGAAAAAGAAAGAGGCAGATGTATGAAGGTTTTTTATCTTTTGAGAATGAATGGTACATGCTATGTACACTATGCTAATTCCAGCAAGTGGAGACATTTGCACTTGCCTGAATACAGGCCAGGAGATATTTTTCTGGAAACTTCTCACATCCTTTTTAGAGAAAGCAAACTAAGAGTTTATGACTTTCTCAAGCAAATTCAGACTGACAGGTCACTGGTTTGGTTTCCAAGTCTTTGCATGTTAGTAGGGTAAAAAAGATTGTGAGGCTTGAGAATTGGTGTTTACAACAAAGAGTTTTCTCCCCAGTACTGACAGCTCTGTAGACAGCTCTCAGAGAAATGTTCTTAGAGAGGCTGGATGTATCTGGCAGACATCATGCCTATGTTGTCATTAGTTTAAAATAGAAACTCACTAAGTGATTACTGCCAGGTCGAATGCTGTCACCTGTAGTGTCACCAGGGCACTAACTAGAAACAACTGGAAGTAGAAACATGGCAGCTCATTAAAGTGGCTCAGTTTGAGAGGCATCTTGGAAACTGTATTGCTCAAAGAGACTGAAACTGAGCATAGTATAGCATATACAGTCACGGATAAGGCGTGCTTCACCCAGGACTCCCAGTGAAGTACTGGAAAGGAGATCCCCGGGTTTCAACACATTCGGATGGGGACGATACGGCTGCAGGCTAGTGAACAGCAAGGGTGACAAGTTAGAGAGGTCTGCCTGTGCAGCCCGCTGGAGTCGGTCCGGACAGGTCGCAGTAGCACAGGTTACCCCAAGGTGGCTCTCCACAACCTCTGTGGAACCGCTTGGGGCTGCTCTGAAGCGGTGACTCGTGGAGACAAGTGCTAACCGTGAGCTTAAGCCTAACCGTGTCTGACGCTGAAGGGACGTGAAAAGTGATTTGCCTTTTAACATTCAGTCTGTGCTCATTCACAGCGGGAAAATGTGGGTTTTTTCTTGCTTGGTTTGCTGACAAACAGGTTCAAATCCGATTTCAGCGATCACACTCGTTTCACTCTGAATTAATTATGAGCACTGTCCAAATTATAGCTATTTTTAATAAAGCCCGACTGAAAAAAAAAAAATAAATAATCTGTTCGCTCACACCATCCCCTCCCCAGGATCATATGCCAGTGCAGCCTGCAGAAGGATTACCTGAGAACAGGTCTGCATCGGGGCAATCCTGCAAGGATGAAATCTACACAGCCTCCCTGGACAGGGAGCCTGCTCCGCTGCTTGACTGTTCTCAGGGAGAAAGGATTTTTCTTACATCCCATCTGAGCCTCTTGATTTACACTCGGCTCATTGTCTCCTTCCTCCCCACTAGGCATTGCTGTGAAGACCCTGGTGTTGTCTTCCAAATGATCACTCCACAGGTTTTGGGGACTGCAGTTCGCTGCCCAAACTTTGCCTTCCCGAGTCTGAACTGGCCCTGGTCCCTCAGCCTGCAGAGCAGGAGAGCGCCGCAGCTTTGGACACCTCGGTGCCCTCACCTGCACTTGCTCCAGTTTATCGGCCGTTTCCCCGATTCTGGGAGTGCCCAGACCGGACAGACGGCATTGCTGCTGTGCCGTGAGTG
>VYZP01012257.1:68528-94555 GCA_013400635.1 Hypocryptadius cinnamomeus
GCCCCCCGGCCGCCCCACGTGGCCTCCCGGCACGAGCCGCTCTTTGCCGCCCCCCCGCCCCGAGCTTCCTCTCCGGCGCGCGCCGATTAGCATAATAAAGCCGCCCCTTTCTCCCCCGCTGGCCAATGGGAGGCCGGGAGGCGCCCGCGAGGGCTATAAGTAGCGCACGCCTGTCGGCTATCTCTTCAGAGCGCTCACGGCGTGCGCAGAGCAGGAGCTGAGGGGAGCGCGGGGCTGTGCGGACTAACTGCTATGACTCTGGAGGAGATCCACGGACAGCAGCCCATGCCTGCGGGCCACGACTGGTACGTGCGGGTGGGCACTGGGGAGCCGAGGAAAACGGGTAGCGGGCGGTTTCGGGGCGGCGGTGGTTGTGGCGGCGGCACCGCGCTGACCCTGTGTCCTCTCTCGGCCCGCAGGATGCAGGGCGCCGGCACGGCCCTCCACGAGCTGCTGGTGTCGGCGCAGCGCCGAGGCTGCCTCACCGCCGGCGTCTACGAGTCGGCCAAGCTGATGAATGTGTAAGTACGGTGGCGGGGGCAGGGGGAGTGTGTAAGTCAGCCCGGCGGGGCTGCGGGGCGGCCGGCGCCGACCGCGGGACTCATCAGGCTGCTCCGTCTTGCAGCGACCCCGACAACGTCGCGTTCTGTGTGCTGGCCGCGGACCAGGAGGACGAGGGGGACATCGCCCTGCAGATCCACTTCACTCTGATCCAAGCCTTCTGCTGTGAGAACGACATCGACATCGTGCGAGTGAACGACGTGGCCAAGCTGGCGGCCATCGTGGGGCCCAGCGAGGACTCCGGGGAGCCGCGGGACCTCCACTGCATCCTCATCACGGTGCGTGTCCCGCGGGCGGCGGGCGCTGTCCCCCCGGCGCTGCCGGCTCTGCCCCGCGCTGCCAGAGCCTGCCGGGGGCGGCCCCTTCTCCCGCTGCGGGTGGTCGAGTCCTCTGCTGGGCACAGATAGAGCGCTTGGCACGCAGCGAGTCAGCTGAGTAGTAGTAGTGGGAGGAGGAGGCAGAACTTCTCGTAACTGGATTTCCTCCGCTGTCCACAAGGGCAGCATCTCTGCTTCCTGTCTTGTCTGTGTCAGGGCAGAAACTGTCTGGAAGTGCTTCCAGTCCTAAGCTAATGCTTCTGTAAATATTATGATGACCTCAGCTGGCGGGCAGCACTCATGGTGTGCGACTTTTTTCTTTTTTGCAGAACCCGAATGAAGAAGGCTGGAAGGACCCAGCTCTGGAGAAGCTGAACTTGTTTTGCGAAGAGAGCAGGAATGTCAATGACTGGGTGCCAACTATCATCCTGCCTGAGTGATGGTCACCTGGTGCACTGGGGAGGCTGAAACCTTTGTTGCATTCTCAACGTGCTGTGCGTTCACCAAAATGTGCAACAAGCTGCTGATTCCATGGATTAGCCTGGTCAAGAGACTGGATTAAAGTCCCTCAGACTGGCATGCAGTGGGCTCTTACAGAGGAGAAAGAGGAAAACAGCTCATCTCACCAGTGAGCCTCAGTAGGCTGCAACCGTGGAGAGGCTGACAAACCATGGAACTGAAAGAAGTATTGCAAGTTTGGCTATGTGGAACTGTTTCAGAAAGGAGAGGGAAAGTTGAGGGAAGTGGGCCAAAACTTTCCAGAAGGACTGGATAGAGTACTGTAACTAGGAACTGTTGGTGCTGTCTGCAAAACACAGAAAGTATCAATATTTATGGAGTATTGGGGATTGGTTACTAAGACAAATGCAGATATTCCAAAGCAGACAGACTTCAACAGGCCTCTTGGGTCACTCTGCAGATCTGTTTTAATACTGCAATAACTTTTATTGAAATATTTGCTGCTATTGAAGCTTTCATAATAAATTTTTGACAATTAATTTCTGGGAGTGTCTTGCTTGCTGGGTGTGGGGAAGCATGTCACTGAAATACCGCTGATGCTTTGCTTGTGTGCTGTAGTCAAAGATCTACTCCACAGTAATGGAGTTATTGCTCAAATACTTTCGTGGGCTGGCTGAATGTAGTGCTGTGCTGTCCAAGTTGATAATTCAACCTTTTACCCTCTTGCAACAGCTGCTTATCGCAACAGCTTGCAAGACGAAGGAGTCGCATGCCTAATGAGCTCACTTATTGTAATAGGAGGTCTTTGTAGTCTGCTGGAGGAGCACAATGCATGTTAGAAACATGGATTTTTGGAATACAGACCTCCAGTAAATTGCATCATTGATTCTTAAATATGACTTAGATGCATTCAGAGCCGACATGTTTCCACTTGACAGAAGCAGCTTAAACATGATGGGGGGGCTGCAAAACTCCTTAGATGTCAAACACATCTAACATTTGCTTTGATTAGAATGACATCATTAAATCTAAAACTAGCAAATGGTGAATAAACATCACATCTGCCACAAGCTGCTCTCTGATTGCCATATGCCGTAACAATAGAAGCTGTCAGTCCAGAAGCCAATTTTGCAAAACCTAATTGCATGACAACACCAAATTAAGTCCAAAACAATTTAAGGATGGTGTGGCCTCTTTTTTTAGAGATTCTGTCATGAAAAGTTAATATGGGTGGGTTGATTTGGCCCTATGTTAAAAGGGAAAACATCACCCCATTTTTGTGCACAAACTATGCTTGTGCTCCAGGACTTGACATTAAAATGGCACAGTAATAATCCTCTCTCCACAGAGCAAGAAAGCTAAACTACTCACTTCCTTTATAGGCACTAAAACCACTCAGTTATCACAATTGCATTTCCTCTGGGCTGGCTTGCAGTGATTGACAGTAGCACTTGCTGAAAAGTGGTCATTTCCACTTGAGCAAGGAAGCTGCTTGCTCTCAGTTTCATTGTTCCTGATAAGGGAAGTTCAAATTCAGCTCCAGCATTCCTGGAATATGCTTCCTTGTACAGGCGGTATCTAGCAGAGTTTGGCCTTTGTTACTGTGTCATGAGAGGCTGTGGGCTGGCAGCATGACCAGAGCTTAGACCGAAGTAAACACTATGGGGCCCTAAGATCTCTCTAAGTATTCATTTTTGCACTTAAGATACAGGAGTTTCTGCACAGCCTGTTTTTCTACTTAACCCACACTCAGCAACTGCTGTCTGTCTAGGACTTTGAGAAAAGTCACATGGAGAAGCAAGAGAATAAACAAGTCTGGCAGCTGTGATAACAGAAACTGCCTTTAAGGCAGTTGCCTTCATACACAGAACATATCAAGTGTGGGTGCTTTATTAGACATTTTTATATTTTTCTCTTAGCAAATGCAGGTTTCTTCATTCTACAGCCAAGAAACATATTTCTGCTCTTTGCTTGTGGCCTAATCAGTACTCAGAGCCAAGAACAGATTAAAGTGGACTGTCCTGAATTCAACTTTCATGTGGAGTGTAAGCAGTATTTTACAGCCTTAAGTAGTTTAAACGAGCCTGAGAAGACTAAAGGAAGTTCTCACGCATGTATACAATTACATAAATCATTAAATGATAGCAGAGAGTAAGTGTAACTGGTCTGTTGACTGAGACAGTAGGCATCGATAGTGGTACCTGGTGGGAAGTTTAACTTCCCAGCTTTTATGGAAGGAGTGTACTTACTATGCAGCAAACAATGAAATTAGTGGGGCAACACCAAAATACTCTTGTGAGGATGTTCCCTCTAGTCTCATGAAAGATGGGAGTGCGACCTTCGCCTTCAGCCTTGTGAAACTGTAAGCTGTACCCCATGAGAGGTACACGATTTCTTATTTTAGTGACCTCTACAATTCTCCTGAAATCCCTTATTGATCACTGCAAATACTGTAATGCATTACTGTAATGCAAATTGTACAAAATTAAGTTAGCCTGCAAGTGTTATTAATACAGTGCTGCAACCAAAGGCAGCTCTGACGTGCAAGTTATGTGCTGCTGCAAGTAACTGTGGTGATCGACACTACTTAATGTAGCAAAAATTCAGCAGCTGGTATCTACATCTTTACATGCTCAGATACATAACTGTACAAAGAGCAACTATACATTTGTTAAAGATAGAGAGTAGGCTTGGGTATTATTGACTGTGGTGGGGACAGCTGGTCGGGAGATAGTTGGCTCATCAGATGTGCAGGATGTTTTGTCAAGTACCTGGGAGATCTGGAGGTTGCAACACTGGTCTCTTGTGTCTGTGAGCAATATGCCCTGAGTACTTTGCCTTCCCAGAAAACAGAAGTACCCAGGAGAAAGGCACTGTGGGTTTCCAGAACCACTGGGAGCTCTGCCAAGGTGTCCCCCTCCCTTCCCAGCTGTGTTGCATAGTCTGCACAGGCTGGCTTGTGCTGTGCCATGGTGGCCATGTCAGGGGGCTCTGGGGAGGAGACTGAAGTTAATAGATGTTAATAAAAAAGGTGGTTCTACAGGACATGATCAGCTGAGGGACGTGGCACAAGGTGCAGGACATGGAGTGGAGTTACAGACCGATGGTGCTTCTGGCTTTGCTTTCCATCAGGCTCTTCACTTGTGTGCTACTAGGTGATAAACTGTGTATTTCAATATTGTCATCATAGCTTTGGTGTTGTGCTGACTATATTTCTAGGTACATTTTTAATGAAGTGATGCATAAAGTTTAATTTCAATTTTTTTTGAGCAATAACTTTGCATTTTTTCTGTGTATCCATTTCACCACCTAAATGTAACGACTGACAGTAATTTCCCTTCATATGTGGTTTCCTTCTCTTAATGATGTTTTCTTCATGTTACACTTCTGTGCATCTCTTTACCTTTCTCTCTTTGTGGTTATAGATAGTTATCTCTTCAGCTGCCTGACAGTTTTACTTTGTGCTATATTAACTGCATTATCATCTTATCAGGATGTATGTATGAATACTGACATGCAGTTGTTGTAAACAATGCTTCTTATTTTCCTGTGGAGTAGAAAATACAAAAAGGAAGGTAATAAAGGGAATATCATGAAGAGGAAGGCAAACTACTGCACAAAATAAAATTTGCATAAAATCTGTGCATATGCTGGATGATATAAACAGTGTTTATAGCTGTGGATGCTCAGGGAAGCAGCTTAGATTTCTGCACACTGGTGGAGTTTTAGTTACAGGTGGAGGCTGTTTGAATTAGTGTGTGTTCTGTCAGGAGAAAATCTTTGCAAAATTTCTAGTGTCAGGAACATGCCATAGCACTGCTGTCTGACATATAAGGAAGACCTGGCTTGTCTTAACAAATCTATTTATGCCAGCTCTCAGATCCCCTGACATCAGGGGGAAAGAGCAGTGTGTGCCCATGTTAAAACAAAGCAAGTATGCAGGCAGTATCTTACAAGTGGAAGCAAATGCCATCACATGTGAGTGCAAGAGAGATGTGTGGAGAAGGCTGTGTGACCATTGTATTCCTTGTAGGGCACACATTGTGGACAGCTGGGCTCATGACTATGCATCCACAAGACTTCATTCACTGCACAGCAGCAGTGGCAGAATCCAAAGCTGGCAGAGGGATGGAGCTGTACAGATAGTACATACACCCCAACAGAACCATTCTTTCTACAGGTTTTTATGGAAACTGCTTTTCATTCCTGCTTGTTCCTTATCCATTTCATCATGGCAGCCATGATTTACTCACTTAGTAAAGTCTGAAAATGCAACAATAGGATATTGAAAAAGCTGCGTTGTTACTTCTTGTAAAATTATTTCATACTGAATGAGTGAATACTTGTATTATTCTGCATTGGTCTGCAATAAGGTAGTGTTACACACAACCCTCTGACTATAGTGAAATATTGATTTGAATGGATCAGTATCTTTAAAAGTATGATCAGATCCCATACATCATAGTCGTAGTGGTTATAGTATCTCCTCCAGTCTTCCGTTGCACTGGCATATGATCATTTTGTTCTTATGCCTGAAAATAATACAAAGTTATTTCCTTCTGTTATTTCCTTCTGTGTGTCAGCTCTCTGTAGAGCTGACTTTACTTTGAAATCATGACTTTGCAATATTAGTATCAACAGACACTGCTAACTCAAAATTAATTTGTTCAACTATTTTTTTTTTGTTTTGATTTGGTTTGGTTTGCTTGGTTGGTTGGTTGCTTTTCTCTCTGAGATTAGAGAGATAGCTATAGAAAGTAACATTAAGTTTAGTTTCTGTTTTTATATTGCCTCTGAGCTACTACTGGCAAGAAAAAAGCTATCTTTTTTAAAATATTGTTTTGACAAAAGGTGTTATAACCCTGGTAGGAAGTCCCATGTATTATAATCCATTGCAGAATAATGACAAAGAACATGTAATATGCATTTTAATATCACAAGGAGTTTTTGTCCCACTAGACCTTGAATTAAAGAATTTTCAGAGTGGGGAGTTTGAGTTTTGCTTCCTATTCCCATTTTGGGGTATGTAGGCTGTAGCAACATAGCTTTCACATCCTATTGAAGCCAGCATGAAGCAATGGTGCTTAGTAACTTCTTTTTAAACGCATACATAGCTAAGTCCCATAGTTTCAAATTTGTATTTCAGAACCAAGACACGTACTGAGTGCATTTAGGTATCAATATGCTCAACTGTGAGCCTAGAGCCAAAACTCTCCAGTTTACAGCTAAACTTATTTAGCTTGCCTTGATTGTGGCTTTGCTCCTCTGCTTAAGAATGTGTACTGTAAGGGCACAGCTACATTAAATATTTTAGCTTGGATCGATCAAGAGGCTGGAAAGAATCTGTGCCTCTTCTCCTGCTAGCCTGCTTTCGTTCACACAGCAGAACAGAGTTGGACCGTGCAATCAGGATTTCTCATGGAAGAAACCAAGCCAGAAGACATACTCTAAGGGACCACCTAATGCTTTCCAGCTGCCATTGAGCATTCAGTTCACGGGACCACACTTGAGGTACATACAGCACAATTATTTGCTGATTAAAAGTAAATAGGCAAATCTTGGCAGTCAAAGAAGAGAAGTACGTTGGCCTACTTTTCACAAAAGAAATGATTTTAGTGTAATACACATACCAATTTGTTTTAAACAATTGCATGCTCTGAATTAACAGGGTTAAAAATCTGCTTTGGCAGCAGCTTGCTGAATTTAATTGTTTCTGAGGCAAGAAGGATGAATGGGACTATTTCTAGAAGTGGTTGCCAAAGGTAGTTTTTGTAATAGGCCAGCACTGCCCAACTGGCAGCGTCAGGACAGCTTTGCCTGGCCTGATGCCTTTGTGCCTGAGGAGCAGGTGGCTGCATGAGCCATGCATGGTGCTCCCGCCCCGCTGCTGTGCCACCCCACAGGACAGGCAGCCACTGCACAAATCCTGTGCTGGCCAAAGCAGGGGCTGTCCCCCGTGTGGAACCCATCCACTCCAGTTGCCACTCATGCAGCTGGACTTTCTACACAGGTGCAATGGAACAAAATAGTTGCAGATGATTTCCAGACGACATAAGGACAAATACCCCTAGAGAAAACCTTGTATTAAGGTCTGAATCCCTGAATTAAGTTGTAGCAAGGTCACAAAAAATTTTTAAAATATAGTAAGTGCAAGGTGGTGCATGTCGTTGCATAGTAGGAGACTGTTGCTACCAAGTGAGAGACTGTGGGATCTAATGCCAGTGCCACAATTGGTCTTGTCTTTGGTCTTGTGTAACATTTATGTTTGCCTATGTTTAAAGCAACTGGCTTACTCTAAGCTATTTTTCCAGATATAGGAGTTAATGCAACAAAAAAATGCATGATGTCAGTAGGTGCTTCTGTGCTGTTGAAGGCGTGTTTATGGTATGTGAGGAGTGAAGCTATATGTGGCTAAAAATGGAAGGATGGTAAAGCACTTCCCTTTTCCTGAAGTATCAGCTGCATTTTTTGCTAATGCAGAGATGCTCCCTGTCTCACATTCTGCTCTGTTTCTGTAGTGCTATAAAAACAAATGTTTTGTAGCTTCAAACAATTTGAGGATGAAGAAAGTGATGACAAGCACTGCATGGTTAGTACTAAATTATCATCTTATCTGGAAGCTACACCTCCTGCAGAGGAATGATAGAAAGACTGTACACAGCCTATCTTGTCTGGGATTGGAATCACTCACTCCCACTGATACCAGGCTCAGCCTTGCATAGGTCACTGCCTCACAAAGTCAGACCATATTTTACGAGTGTAAAACCAGGTGCTTTTGATTGTGTTATGGGGCCACAGGTAATAGAAGCATGCTTTCTGCCTATTAAATGTGATGACAGAAATTGTTCCAGGTCTCTCTAACCATCTGGCTATCAAGTCTAATTTACAGCAAAGGTAGATTGCATGGCTCTCTGGAAAGAGATGTTTTCCATTTCTGAATCTGGTTTCTTGATTTAAATAACTTTTTAAAAGTGACGCTTGTTTGCTTTTATAACATGTAAATCAGCTTTCAGGCACGTAGCCATCCTCCATGGCCTGTATCACATGTGAAAATATTGTTTAATTGGGAAATATGTTGTGGTTTTATCCCCATGCTAAGGCACATCTTGAATTTTATAATATTTTTCTTCTCTTCAAGATATGTATAATATGTAAAATATTATAGTTCCCAATTTAGAGCGATGCCCTGAGAAGTGCTGGAGGAGCTGGGTGGCTAAATAAAAGAAATAGATAAATAACACTAGCACTGAATTATGGTAGTTGCACTTGTAAAATAATTCGGACATATTTCCAGAAGAGAGAAACAGTGCATTTAACTAAAAATAGTATACATATCCTTGTAGGGTGTATGCAAATAGCTTCTCTCCCATAAGCATTGCTTCATATAGACGTAGGAAGAAGATGCAGAATGATTCAAATCTGACACTATATATCTGTTGGAGTTTTGTCTCTGTGTGCTCTGCTCCAACTTTTGTCAGAAGAAAATTCACCACTGCAGAATGGAATTCCCTGGTTTTCCTCTCTCAGCAAGCCTGCCTGTTTCAATGGCAGAAACCAACCAACAAATTCGATACTGTGCTATGAAGGTCTGCCTGTGTTGCACAGTTCCCATGGGGCAGGTCACTTAGTGGAAAAACAATAACAATTCTCAGAAAAGTGTGCAAAGGGTTTCTCAACTCTTGTACCTCCTCTACACGTACTTCTACACTGCATTTTCAAATAACTATTGGTCTTGTGTTGTGTTTTCAACAGTTGTCAGTTCACTTGGTGTCTAGGGCTCATGGTTTGGCATCTGACATGCAGGAGCCAATGAGGTAGCACTGAATTTATTCCAGCAAGAAAGGAAGGAGCTGTGCAAGGGTAGCTTACTAAGCAGGTAAAAGTAACACGGCATGGAGCTTTTCAAAGCAATGGTATAATAAAGTTTTGGTATTCCTAATTATTCTGTATCTAACCACTAAGAAATACATATTGCTGTGTTTCTGGTTTGCCAGAGGAGCTTAGTGGTATTCTACCTGGCCTGAATGCAGAAGCAGTAAAATTCCCTTTTAGGGAAGAATAGCTGTAGGTGGATGGCTGAGTAGGAGGCATCAGGTATGGAAATGACCACTGAGTTTTGTGGCAAAAAGACACATCCTATGCCTATGATTGCAGGACTGAATACTTTATATGAGGCTCCACAATGAATATTTGAACCAGCTGGACCAGAACTCTTGAAAATAACCAGGTCCTACAAGATCTATAAAAGCTGTTGTCCAGATAGATGACAACAGCTCAGTGTCCTGTCTGGTGCCAAGCCTGCCGCATGTGCTTATAACTTATTACATATTCCAGAAAATCATCTTGGAAGGAAGGATTTCTGAATGATTCAGCTTCAGAAACAGAATCTGGCAGCATGCACAGTCAGACTTTAAGGTAGGCATCCAGGAGAAAACAGGCACAGAGCTTGTGGATGCTATATCAGCCCTGCTGCACCATGCAAGTTACATGTGAACATCCACATGGCTCTGAAGAATAACATGCTTTGTTTACGTGGTAAATATTTGACTGGTCTTTCTGTACCTTCGCCTGAATTACTAATAACTTACTGTGGTGTGTCATTGAAGCAAATTGCAGCATAATTATGATAATAAACCCATGCAGGCCAGATCCAGGAGGACCCTGTGGAGAAGATGCTGGAGCATGCTCTGCTCCCAGAAGTGCTGACATTACTGCGCAAGCCTTGGCTGGCTGAGGACATTTTGCAAGAACTGGTTTCCCACCTCCCAAACCTGCATTTCTCCCCCTTAGACCCACATCCTGTATTGCTGCTTCTGCAGAGCCCACAGCTTCAGACACATCCGTGCAGCTTCCCTGTCCAGAAGCAGGTTACTCCACGCTTTCTAGGGGCCTGCCTGTAAGATTTTGTTCCTCTTGAGGTTTCTGCAGTGCCTCCTTGGCAGGGGCCAAAGTTAAAACAGGCTGGGGTAGGAAATATGTCACTGCTGTCACTCTCTGAGAAGCCAAAGGTGTAGTGGCCTCAGGGGTGTTTCGGACTCGGGGATCCCAATGTGGCCAAACCACCCAGTCCACCCACTCTCCTGCCCCATGGGAAGGGAAGGGGCTTCTTCTCTACCCCAGCCTCCCAGAGCTCCCCACTGCCCAGATGATTTATCTACACTGAGCCAATTGCTTGTCTGCTAAAAGTGGACAAGTTCCCCATTACTCCCTGAAGCTATGAAGACTCTCAGAAGACTAGTGGGAAACTTCAGAAACAGCAGTTCCTTCCACAGGCTGGAGATAAAATTTCCATTAGTGATAAGTGCAGAAGAAAGCAGCCACCTGATTCAGCTTCTGCAGTAACATTCTAATCTTCCACAGGCATATGGTTTACTGAAATGAAAACTGAATATAAGCCACAATTGAGGTTACCAAACATACTTACATAAAGCCTTTCACAGCAGCAGCCTATCAGCTGGTAGGGGCTGTTTCTAGAAACTAAGGTTTCTTTGTTTCTTAGCAGCAGATGATTTCCTCTCCTGGGGCAATTATGTAGCCTAATTGCCTGTAATAATCATCCCTGCTAGAAGTGCCTTAATACCAGCCCTTTTCCTTTTTTGCACTTCTTACTGACTTTCTGCTTCCAAGTAGCAGAGATTGACTTTACACAGTTAGAAAGCACAGGCAATATTTAAGAATATATGTTTTCTTCTTATCTAATGCCCCTCTTTGGTGCAGTTATTGGTGCCTAAACCATTATTAAAAAATAAATCGTTAAAACAAAAGGGAAAAATTATAATGTTAATTTTGAGATGTGACCTATTCCTGAAAGATAAATTGTCCTTCCAGTTGCTTGCAGTTGTTTGGGGTGTATTTTTATTTCAACACCTCTTTGTATTTATTCATTTTGTAAGATATCAATTAGATGAGATGTACCAATGATGGACTCTGCTATGCTGCATAACAACAAGTTTTAAAAGCAAACCAGAAAATCCATTAAAAAAGTCATAGGGTATACTGGACATTGGCAGGATTAGGTGATATGTCTTTGTCACTACTGACTTTCCTGGTTTCAGTTAGATGTTACCAGTGTTTTTTTTCTTACAGATAATGTAGTAGCAATACCTGATCATTCATAAATACCTTTTCCAGCATTTGCATTCATTCTGAACAGTGAGCGATATGGCTTGACTTTTGGACCAAGTTCAGCAAAATACATAACCATACAGGTTCAAAACAAAGGTCTATCCTGACTAATATTTTTTGTCTCTTGCTGACAAAGAGCAGATGTCTAGAAAAGGGCATCAGAAAAGGGCTAGCCCATAGGGATCCTTCCCAAATGTGAAGCTTCTAAGAAACTTGCAGGCCTGGGAACTTCTGTGTCTAGCACAGTAGTAATAATATATGTTTTCAATATAACTTATTTAGAGGCTGAATCCTTAAAATTCTGGTGCTGGAGATAGATACATAGCAAGTGTGTTGTCAAAACCATAGTAAAAATGTTCCGGAAGTACAGAAAAATAGAGTTCCCAGGTGGAGTATATAAAGATATCTGACAAGGAGATTTCTCTGCTCCCTGCAATCTGCTTCTGTAGATCCTTTCTTCCCCATCAGAGTGAAAGGGGAAGATGCATATTCTGTTTGCTTAAGGACAGAGTTATCATTGGAAGAGCCCAATAATCATGTCAATGTGTATGACTTTTCCAAAAGAGGATTGCAGCCTTCACTATTAATTCAGTCTGGAAGAAAGGCCTTTTATTCTGATTAAGTTATGCTTTAGAACTCAGTCAGTTCATACTGCCTACTAAGGAAAAAATTATTGCTGTTCAATGTATGTTTTTGATAGTCGTATTTTGATAATTATTTAGTGCCTGCTATTGCCACTCATGAAAGAAAAATGCAACCACAACCACCTTATTAATGCCAAAGTTGAGTAATAAGGTTAAGTGGTATCTGATGAATGCAGTCACACTTAAACTATGGGAAGAGAGACAGTCAGACTTTATCTGGAGAAATGAAAGAAAAAAAAAAACTATAACCAGAAATCTCTTAGAGACATGGCAAGTGAAGTTCTATGTGTGTGTCACAAAAAGGTTTCTTTTGGTGTGATCGGGCAGGGACTGCTCTCTGTGAGATGCTGGATGCTTGAATGCATCCAAGATGAGGATATGAGTGTGTTCAAAGGTGAGGCATAAATATCTTGCAACTTAGAAGTTAAACAGAAGTACAAATGTCAGTTCTTGAGGTCCAGGTTCTAGTCCAGGTGTTTTCCAGTGTCATCTAATTCCACCAACTGGAGGGTTGTACTACCTTATACAAGCTGAAGAGAGCCCAGGGATGCCGGGTTTACACTACCTAAAAGTCACTTTGACAAGGTGATCAAGTGGGTCTCAGCCTCCTTTGCCTACTGACTCATCAACATATAGGGCTGTATCCAGACAGGCACTCATTTCTCTGGTAGTGGTGGCACAGAGGTCAGAGGAGACTTTAAAGGCAAAGGCTGCAACTTGTTTCCTGAATTCTGAGCTCAACCTGAGGACCTGAGCAAAGATGCACAAGACAGCTGTTGTCTGAAACCAAAATTAGGTTTTACCTGCAGCAAAATGCCATCTCTATTAGTTTTCAAGAAACAGTTTCATCTTTAGGTGTTTGTCTAAGACAGTATTATTTCGTAGATCCTTGGTGTTGTAGTAAGCAGGGAACCCTGAGCATTCAGGAATCCCAAGCGTAGGAACAGCTGACAAAATTCTGTCAAATAAATGTGAGTAAACCTGAAGGGTTTTTTCCTCCCACCCAAATCATACAATCATACAGGAGCAATATTGGTTTGTGCCCTATCACTTTACATGTACAGGAACATTAGTTGTATTAGTCGTTGCTGTGCGGCTCCAAGAGAGATGTGAATGAAACTGCACAAGAGTTAACTTGAAGTTGGCCCTTTTGTGGGGAGTATCAGTCTGTTGCTGTCACAAATTCACCCAAACAGAAAAACTCTTGCCCCTTCTCGAGGAACATTTAATTGTTTGACCATAATTTTTCAGGCATAAGCAGAACAGGTGTGGACATTTGAAACTGCTGAATTTTGCATTCCCCCAAGAGAACCAGAAAACCCAGCACAGATTAGGAGTACTTCTCCTCTACATACAGTGTTATTGCATCAGGAACATGCAATAACACCGGAGAAATACTAATTTTTTCAGAAGTTTAAGGAACCATAAGGCCTCTGTTTGTGAATGTGTTTATATAGTAGGATATTGTTACAGAGTGGAAAGTTTGAGAGAAAGAGAAGCCACTGAAAGCAGTTTTGCAAACTGCCACCCTTACATAATTCACAGAGGTGGTGCTGCTGCTGGAAAAGGAGGGATGTTGTGCTTACCTTTAATAAGAAAGTATAAACATTGGACCAAACTGCTGTGGTGGTAGCTCTGTCCAATTCAATGTGGTGAGATGAGAACTAAATTTGTCACTTTGTGCCTGTCTCCCTTGGGAAGCAGCTCGAATGCTTTGGAGTCCTTTGGGATTTATCCCACCCTTGACTTTCCCTGGTATTTGCATGATTATGAGAACTGTGACCTCCAGACTTTATAAACATCATGCCAGTGTAGCTCATGTTGCTGAAGGATCTGAAACACACAGTACCTATGCTGGATACCCTTTTGGAAGGTGTGGGCATGGTGTAGCCGAGATACGTTCCTCTTTCCTGGGTAAGATGGAAATGTCTCACTTATGATTTAACAGTCTTCAGCTGTGCTTAGCTTCTGCTCCTCTAGGAAAATGTTTCTGTGTTTACTTTTCGTATGTACTTTTAGTTAGAGGCAGCACCTAGGTCTTTATGTTGAAATATTGGATTCCTTTATGGAGGCATTGTGTGCAGGTCCCTTCAAAAAACAAAGCAACACAAGAAAACCCTTCAAAGGCACCTACTGATCTTTCTACAGTGTGTGAAAGAGGAAGTAGGGAAGTGTGTTTTGGATTCTACGGCCCAACCTGAACACATCTTTTTGTAGGAAAGGGAATTCTGCTCTTCCAAGACTTATGGTCTACCTTTTCTACCTTAATGATGATTGTAATATGCAGGTTTAGTTTTTTGAGTGCACGTGGGGGACTGAAACTCAGCATGGCATCAGTGCTGGGTACTCTGCATTCCTGCACAGTTACCTCAGTTGCTGTTCTCTGGCTTGCTCTCTCTCTCTGTCCCCAGCCAGGATGATTAGCCAACAAGTCTATCTATCTTGTAAGTATGTGGGCTGTCGCTCCAACTATGCACACTCACCCACACTCACAGTCATGCAGGCTGAAAAAGACAAAGGCATGTTTTCCTGGCATGGCAGTAATGCAGTCAAAATTAAAAATGAAACGGGGAGAAACATAAAACCGAAATTGTGCATCTGATTGCGGTTCACAGTTTTCTTCAAAGAGCCCGCAAGGCCTTTGACAGATGTGGCCCCCTTCAAGAAAAAAACAATAATGAAGTTTGGGAAGCTATTTATTTATAAATTAAGAGACTGTTTACCCTTTACAAAAGAAAAGTGTAGGGCAGACCTGCTCCATGTGCTGCATGCAGAGACATCCATGAGCTGAAGATGAGCAGAGGCTGTGAGTTGGTAAATAAGCAGGAAACCCCGAATATTCAGGAATGCCACCTTGAGGAGCCAAGAGCTGACAAAATTATGCCAAATAAAGCTGAATAAACATGATGGGTTTTTTTCCCTCCCACTCAAATCATACACAAGAGGCAATGTTATTTGGGTATTTTTATCATTTTATGCGTACAGGAACACTCATCTAGAACTAGTCCAGTCTAGAATTGCAATGGGTGCTAAGGGTGATCAGAGGAGACTAGCAGCCAGGGTAAGCCACTTGGCTGTAAGGTGGTGCTCCTTTGTTTAGAGCTCTTTAAACGGGAGCATGGTCAAAAGTTTTGCAGAGCTGGTTGTTGTTGTTGTTATTTTTATTATTATTATATCCTGTCCCAGAATCTAACCTTTGTGTTACTTGCTAGTTATGTATAGAGGGATATTTTACCCACAATGGAAGGGCTTTTTCCCCCAAAGGTTTTGGAGGACTTAGAAAGGGTACAATGTCCTGGCAAGTCTTGGTAAAACATAAATAATTTTAATTCCACCATTGTGCTTTCCTAAGGATATTGCTGTACTTTTTTTTTTTCCTGTGAAGTATTGGATATAACTTTCCCCAGTGTCTTGGAAGAGAAGTGTATTGGACGACACTTGTATATATCTTGCCCTAAGAACATGAATGCTGTGAAGAGAAGTGTGTCCAGGCTGACTTGACTTTTTGAGAATCCTAAACAAAATCCTGGGTCACTGCAATCTTTCTGCAGAAGAACAGTTCTGTGAGTCAAAATCACCAGCCATATTGTCTTTAGGGTAAGCTGAAGGCAAAGACAAAATGACCTTTCTTAAAAAATCAGCTGCTCAGTGGATGATGCCTGCAGGTCAAGGTATGGAACTCATGATAATTTTTTTATCTCTGTTTTGGAAGCCTTCCATCAGCAAAACTGGAGACAGCATTTCAGAGCAAAAGCATACTTGCAGATTCTGATATCCTTTTGTAACTATACTCTGTGAAAAGGAATTAAACACTAGACATAAAGAAGAGAGTAGTGGTCCACAGCTGTTTTTACTATGGGCCAGGTTCATTATCTCATCTTAAGAAAGGAGAAATGGGGAAAGTAACTTTGTGTTCTGTCTTTTGACACAGTGAGAAGCATGTCATCTTAAGTTTTTAAACTAGTTTGTGAGGGGGAAATATCTCTACCGGTTATGTTTAGAAATTAGATTTGCCTATGTATTATTTGACCTTAGAAAGAAAGACAAATTGAGATCCAGAACACTTTTCTCAAATTTCACAGTTTCTATAATTTTTCTTTAAAATTTCATTGTAGAAATATATTGAAAGTATGAGAGCACTGCTAAAGTGAAACTAATTGCTAAAAAAAAAGAAGAAAGGATAAATTATAAATCTAACTGCGCAATACTGAAGGAAATCAGCCAGCAGAAAACAACTTACACTCTAGGGATGCTGTGCCTCAAAGGAAAGAAGAGCGATGGACAACTAATACGCATTTTACTAAGGAGGAGTTTTTGAAAAGGATGATTTTTATTCTGTGTATAGCAAAAATCCTCAGAAAGCATGAAGCCAGTTTCTAAAACTGACAACAAACATTTTGTAGGATTTTTTTACTTGTAAGACTTCACAAATTAAAAAAAAGTGCTTACAATGACAGTTGAAAGAATTGTGAACTTACCAGTAATGGGTCTGCAAATGTTCACCTGGAACGTGTCCGTGCTCTCCAACTTCCCTCTTCCCTCCCATGCCGCTGAGGAAAAGGCTCCATCGTGCATTTATTGTAAGAACAGTAGTATTATTGTGCAAAAAAACTCCCTCCCTTGTCCTTTTCCTTCGGAGGAAGGGCTGGTCTGCAGTTACTATGTTTTGAAGGGACATATAGAGCCAATGGGAAAAGTGTGGTGGCTCTCATTTCCACCATCCAAAGCTTTGGACATTTGTCCCAGTCTTGGCAACGTGCAGCATGCTGGGATGAGAACAGCCTGAGTCTGAGGGTACAGCGTGGGGTGAGGAGCTCAGATCTGCCATGCAGTGTCACACCAACAGGCTGGAGCTCATGGCAGCCCCTGACAGCAATAAGTGTAAAACCTGCCATTGCGGGTGGTGTGACCCCATGCAGCATTGTGAGCTGGGGGCTGGTAGCCCAGGGTAGTTTCTGTGCAGAAAGGGTGGTGAGGGTGCTGCTGGATGGCACATTGAGTGGGCCATCCAGCACAAAAATTGCACCCTGGCCTGCTTCGAGGGATGTGGTTTTTCCTCTCTTCTCAGCACTGGTGAGGCTGCAGCTGGAGTCCTGCATCCTGCACATGAAAGATACCGATAACTTGGAGCAAGCCCAGGCAATGAGGGGACTGGAGTGCTTGATCAATTGCTGCTGTCAACTCCCTAATGGGTGGCTGTACAGAAGATGGGAACCAAACTCTGCTGGGCCCTGCCCAGCAGGAGGATGAGAGGCAAAATGCCACAAATTTCAACAATGGGAAATTGGAGCAACCTGTAAAGAAAAACAGTTTTTTTCCCTGGTAGGTGTTTAACACTGGGCAGGCTGGGTGTCCTCATCCCAGGAGATATTCAGAGCTTGGCAAAAAATGATCTTGGTCTCACTTCAGAGTGGCCCTGCTTTGAGAAGGATGGTGTACTGGATGCCTTTCAGTAGACTTTTCAAATCTAAATTTTACCCTATCTTTTTACCCATAAATTACCCATTAGCTTTCTCATTCTACAGGTGTTCTCAGGACATACTTATTTCTGGACCTTGATACTCAAGGGAAATTCAGCTGCTTGGTCACTACTCAGCATGGACAGAGGAGGAAAGCCTTGTTAGATCACATCCTCCTTTGCCAACCTCTTGGAGTTGCCACCAGTTAATTCACCCTTTCATCTTAGTTCCCAAATGGCTTGCAAAGACAGATTTAAGGCCAGAGAAACACAAATCAGCTCTGAGTGTCATTGAGTATCAGGTAACAGAGCCTGCTAATGGAAGGAGCTGGCCGAGCATTTGAAAATTTATTTCAGGTGTGTACCTGTGAAGGATACACTTCTCTTGGCTTATGCTGCTCCCACCCACTGGGTGACTGAGAGTGTTTCTGCTGAAGAGCAGTGACTGGTCTGCAGATGTTCAGAGAACATCCCACACTGCATTTGTCTCCTGCTGCAGCCAGTGTGTGGGTCTGCATGTGCAAAAATCATTAGAAGTCTTTTGTGCCCTAAGCATTCCCGCCTGGTTAAAGCTGTCTTGGCCTCACATGAAACCCATATGCACTCTACTCTGTTTTGATCAGTGCTTGCTCCTCCCTTCCTTGACATTGTCCCCTGATGCTGGTTCCTGCCAGTGCTTGTCTGGCTCCAGGACCTACTTCACTTGGCAGAGACCCTGCAAATGCAGACATGGAGCTTTTGCAAAGCCCATACCCCATTCTTCTTTCTCTTTCTCCTCTTGCATGCCTTACTCTTAAATAATTTCACATTTCCATGGATGCTGTCAGTCCCACATGGTGCAATGATATTTTTGAGCACATGGGGTTCCCAAAATGTGTTCAAAAAGCTGCTCTGTGTACTGTCTTCTGTAGGAAAACAGACACTGTCTTTCTTGAGCCATACTGGTCCATTACACCAGTTTTTATTTGACTCATTACAATGCTAGACACAATTGCACGGATCTGCACTTATTTATAGGTAGCAAATTAGCTCAGATTGTTGACTTTTTCAGCAGCAAAGCATGCCCAGGACAAATCACAAAAAGTGAATTAAAAAAACAAAAATAATTTATTTATTTTGGTGAATAAAGTCACAAACTCAGTATTTTGCTATAGTTAAAAAAAAATCCTCTGTAGTTCTCAAATGTCAGCCAGAGGCAGAAGTTTTTTGCAGTGTTCTCCCTGAGTCAGTGATTCCTTGGTCAGGTGCTGGATCACTCTATGGCTGTGTTCCTCCTCTTTAAAAACTGGCAATTATGCAATCACAGAATAAAGCCCACATGTTTAAGGTGAGTGTTTGCTATAGCAAATTGTTGATGTAAATAATCTGTGAGTCAGTTAAAGGCTAGGGCTTTGTCATGAGAACCATTTATCATATACTTGTGAATTACTAAGGTGCAGCCAGAAGATGAGTTCAATTCATAAGCAGGGCACACTGATAAGCTTGCAATATGTTTTACTGAGGGTAAAATGCAAGCAGTGAAGAAGATATCTCTAGGGGAGAAAAAAACCACAGCAAAATCATGGATTTAAAGTTTTTCCCATGTGGCAGGTCACTGAATTTTGCTCACTGCTACTCTGTGTCTATGGATTCATTTGCCTTTTCCCTTACAATAAGTGACAGAAGTTCAGGGTATACCCTCCTGTAATCCATCTTTCACACATATTTCCAAATATGACCCCATTTCCTTGTTATCAAAAATCTTTCAGGTTTCTGGAGTAGCATGTCATTCTGGAAACTCTACATCTTTGGTCTTCTACAGCACTGTTCGGTGTCTTTTTATCAGACATAGACCCATGAGAAACACAGAGAGAAGTACAATGTGCCAGTTCTTACACGCTACCAGGCATGCAAGAAATTCCCTGCTGGCAGGAGGATCAAGAATACAGAAGATCTCTTTGCAGTTCTGGCCTATGCTCTCTGTGTCCTACTTACACAGCTTGAACCTATGTAGGAACATCAGTAATGTTGTGCTGCTGAAGATGGGAGGCTTATAACTTAATAAAGGGTTTCATCTTAAAAGTGAGATTCACTCTGTTCAGGTTGCCAGTAGAAACCTATTTGTGATATGCATTCTGCTCAAACACTTAAAAGGTTTTCCAATTGCCATTAGAGTGGTGCACAGACATGAAGCTGATCCTCTGAAAGTTGTAAGTATGAAGTTAAAGGGAGGGGCAAAGCAAAGACTTCTGGCGTAATGTTGAGCTGGCTTTTCTGTCTCACTGTTATGTCATTGCTGGCCCATCTTTGGGTCAGAGGTGAAAAAATGTGAGATGTGGAAAATGATACTCTGAAGTAGGCTCTCTCCATTTTCCCACTGGGATTTTCTGTGGGACAAGTAGGTGCATGTTTCCACATTCAGGATGGCTTCTCTGAGCATGCAGGCTGCTGTGGAGTGCAGAACTGCTCCATTGCCCAAGGGCAGGTGCCCCAAAGGCAGCCCAGCCAAGGCCCTCTCTCCACACAGCAGCAGCAGCCTCTTGCACAGGCAGGCATGCATCTCAGCAGCAGCCAGAACAGTGAGAGCACAGTGGCCCAGGAGTAAAAAGGCTGGATCCAGGCAGTCACATGAACAGAACAATGCATAAACAAGGTCTGCAATTACTTAGCTGACTCCCTTCCCCAAAGCTGAGCATAAATACATATTAGAGCAAAGCCGGACTGGTAGCTTGGTTATTTTTTCCATCCTTTGGCCGAAGAGTCTGTGGCAGCTCATTTGGATCACATTTGGATCATGTGTACTCAGCATTCCTGTGATCAGTCATCAAGACAGCATCTTGAAGCAAGTGGTAAGCTGAAGCAAGCTTTATGGAGAGCTGCCAGTTTTTCTTCCTTGATGTTGTTATTTCAGCTCTGGCTACTTTTCCTGAGGAACTTTCCCTTCAAATGAGTGTCTGAGATGTGATGGCTAAATGTATCAACAGTAATGCACATACACATGTGTAGTATTTGAGTCAGAGATGTGTAGCAATTGTTTCACAACCATTTTGGGCTTGTATTAGAATTGCCAGGACGTAACCTTTCTCATCTCATTGATAAACTTGCTTTCATAAAGGTAACTATATGCCCTATCTGTTTTATCATGCTTTGTGATTTCCTTCGGCTTGTTCGTAAGCAACACCTCCCACAGCTTGAATTTCAAAAATTTACATTTCAAAAAGTATCCGCCAGAAACCAGAGTGTAACCTTGTATTTCCAGAAGAGATACACTTGCCTAGATTTCCCTGAGCTCATCTTAGTTTGCAAAAAGAAAGTATTTTTTTTAACGTCCCAAATCATTTCCTGTCCCCTTTGAAATTTATCCAGAGTACTGTGTGACTCTGTGAGCACTACAGTCAGGCTCGTGTCTGTGAAGCATTGCTTAATGGGACAGTGTAACAAACAGATTTTGGAAGCATCGTGCAGGCACATGGCAATTCTGGGAATGGGCTGGCCCAGGGACCCAGGCACACTGGTGTCCCAGCTGGACCAAAGGCTGTGGGTGACAAGGAGCTGAGCCATGGTCAGCCATGTGGGGCCAAAGGTAGTCCCAGTAAAGAGAGCTGGCTGCCCCACACCACTGGCCCTCCCACCAAGGCTTGCCCAGGGTCCCTGGTTGCTGCCAGTGACCTCAGGGCTCTCAGGCTTGGCACTGCACACTCCTTAAAGAGCCCCAGGTTTGCTTGTTTCTAAGAATGTTTATTCAGCAGATTTCGGAAAGGTACTGCAAAAGGTGAGGACACAAAACAAGGCACGCAAAGGCTCAGGGTGATTGGAGTACTGCCCTGTTTGCAGAAGGTCCCAGGTCCCTGTGCAGCTGCTGTCACAGCACCCCATCTCTGCTCTGTCCCTGAGCCATGGCTGCACCAACATGAGCTTGTCAGGACACCACAGCTGTGTGGGAGGCAGTGCCAGGCAAGCTTCAGAGCCTTTCACGTATTTCGCTTTTCTACTGTCAGCCCCTCACACTGTCACTATCTCCAGGTAACTTAGCCTCTCAGCATCCTCCACGAATGCTCAGTACTATCCTTTCAGCATGTGCAAGGACAGGGCTTCTCCACTGTGCAAAGTGTGTCATGGTGCTACAAAAGTATCTCGAGGATGAGGCCAACGAGATGCCCACCAAGGACTTTAC
This sequence comes from Hypocryptadius cinnamomeus, assembly GCA_013400635.1. Classification (NCBI taxonomy): domain Eukaryota; kingdom Metazoa; phylum Chordata; class Aves; order Passeriformes; family Zosteropidae; genus Hypocryptadius; species Hypocryptadius cinnamomeus. Next base: position 90,246 of record VYZP01012257.1, read on the forward strand.
CCACAGGCACACTATTGCTTTTCTTTAGAGTATGTCTGCCAGGGCACAGACTATCCTGTTCTACTGTGAGTGTGCCTTCTGTTAAATTCAAGATCTTGTACATATCCCAAACATGAATTAGCACCTTTACTTGCAACCACAGAGCATGGCACACCTGACCTCTTTCCAGCTCTTCATGACCCCAGCATGGTGGCTGGGGCACACTGCTGGAGGAGGGGACAAGGCTGTCCTTTCCACCAGCCAGCCCTGCTGCTGCATTCTCCTGCCCGGGGCAGCAGGACTGCTGCTTGCCTGGCTGCTCTTGTGGAGAAGGCAGGGCCATCACCTCTGCACTGCTGGCACACCAGCAGGCCCAGGGGACACAGACAAAACCTCCAGAAATACTCCTGCCTTGAGGAGGTCTGCTGAGGTGTGAGGAGGAGCCTGGTGATGTGTGCTGCCTGTCTCTGGGTTTTCACCTTCTGAGTCAATGGCAACTTGCCCACCAGCTAGTTTTGGAGGTTGTGGACCCATCTAGATTCACTTGTGGTGGCTTATTGAGGATATACTGTCTGGACAATTGTCTTAAAGCATAATTGGCTTAGAAGCCAACTTGGAAAAGCTCCTGATGACTCGTAGCAGGTATTGAGTCATACCTATAAGTCATCTCCTTTTCCAGACATCCTGACCATGCTGAAGCCTGCTGAAGGAAACCTCCATAATCTGAGTGGCCTGCAAAACCAAGTACTAGGGACAAAACCCTGGCTAACCAATGGAGCCAGGAGTGTGTTACTAGTCCAGGCTTCCTTTCCTGCATTTTGTCTGTGGGCAGAGCAGGGAGTGGGTACAACTCCTGTAGTGTGCAAATCAGTCCCTACAGATGGTCCATTTACAGAAAGTCAGCTCAGCCATGAGGAGGGAAAAGTGATCTTTGGAAGTCAGGTTTTGGTAGAAGTAAATGCAACAGAGGCAAGGGGCAGGAGGAAAGAAAAAGGTGGATACAGTGGGCCTTATTTTCATTACAGTATGGAGAAGAAGCACAAAGAGTAAGACAGTTCATAAGTCAATATGATACCTACAAAGCTATTCAGATTTTATTTTGCAGAAGCTTAACTGTTTGTACCCTGGACTTGAGACTTTGGTGGAAACAGCAAGCATTCCAATTTTACATATTCTGTGGGAACATAAAAAGAAGATGAATCACATATTTTATGGGAACATAATGGCATTTAAGTAGACATTCAGTAAGCTTTCTTAGAGCAGTTATATTTATCACTTATCTTCTGTTTGCTGGAGACCAGTAGTATTCTAGTAGAAGGTTGTGTCTCATAATTTGGTTTTTTAATTTGGTTATAAAACTATCAGAGAAATTCAAGACTGATCCAAAGTGAAATTTTATTTTACTTTCCTTGCAGAAATTATAATCCAAAAACCGTCTCTTCTAGGTCATGCAAAAAGCAATTTCTGACAGGAGATATATATATCATCCCCACTTGAGGAATTTCTAATGGGACCACACGAATGTCTAGAAATTATTCACAAAAGAGCATGGACTTATATTTCATGTCTCCAGTGAATACTCTATTGAGTGTTATTATTATTCACTGTTCTTCATCAGGCTATCTCAGTCTTGTCAAACTCAATTTCTCTTGCATGCAGCTCTTACATGTGTGTTCTGCTTGCTAGACATTCAAAGCCTTAGTTGCTAAGGTACAGTGTGTTTCATGATCACAACATAGGGCTGGTTAAAAACCAGCAGTCCACATGCTGTGTACTTTTGGTTATCCATTTCATCCGGTGATTATTGAAAGGTTTTGTGAAGACAGTATAATGAAAGACGTTATTGCAGCCACTTGCAAATGTACAGGTCAGTCTGCAAAGCTGAGAAACATGTGAGGTGCAGGCACCCAGATTTTCAGTAAGTGAGCTCAATCAGCACAACAAAAAGTCTGTCAGCAGCTACATGTGATCAACCTAGAGAGCACTATCCCTGGAATGCAGCAAAAGCATATATTTTATGTATCTCTTCAGCTCAGTGAGCATGAGGAGTGTCACTGGTTTCACCATGCTTTCTTTCACATGGAGGATTAGGACTTTAAACACCAGTCTTGATAGAGTACAGGTCTATATCAGGCAGCATCACAAACCCCAGTGGCTCTCATTGCTCAAAGTGAGAGAGATTAAATGTCCACTCACTTATTTTACAGGTCAAAGCCTTTCTTTGTGAACTGTTTGAGGTGACAGGTGTGTTGTATTCTGTATTTCATAAAGAGCTGATCTCTTCTGGAACAGTGTTAACTAGCAGTGTTTTGATTGGGATAATGCTGCCACCTCTTTCTATCAAGAGAGCTCCTGTAACTTACAATTTGGTTTTTAGTTCAAATGGTTATCTTTACGATCTCTGAATGTGTGTTTTGCTAATATGCACTCCAAAAATGCAGAGATTCTGAGAATGTCCAAAATGTCCTTCTCAGCCAAGTAGTTTACTGGCATGGTCTTGAGAAACAAGGTGCAAAGAAGAGGGAATTAATTCCCTTTCTTCAGTGGGTGGTGTGGGCACTGTTGTGAGTTGTTGCCTAGCTTCTGCCATAAACTGGTATCAGCATCCCAGTTCATGATTTCTGGTCTCTTTAGTGCCAAAACAAGGGCTGGATCATTAAATATTTTGCACTCTGGCCATGCTGCAAGGTTTGTTTGGCTCACTATATGCCACCACAGCTTGACACCTTCCAGCTCACCTGATATACACAGGGAGAGTGTTTTATCTTGGCCACTCTGGGCTCCTTCTTTAGCCGCCAGCTGAAGCAAAACACATTTCCTCAGGGCATCTCAGGTCTTAGCTCAATACTTGTCACAAGCTGCCTAACATTTTCTGTTCACTTTAGAGATAGATAAATATGTTGGGGCAATCATCTGTTGCCTAAGACTGGACCATCACTTCATTTTAGCAGTTAACTAAGATATTTTAAATTTTACCTAGGTCCAGCACAAAAGGTTCCCTGCAGGTCAGCCAGATTATGCACATTAATTAATTTCTTCATAAATGGCCTCAATAAAAATGATCAGAGCCTTTCCTCTCACATCTTAGCCACCAGAACCAGGCAATGCTTTCAGTGAGTATACAGCCTTTATCACAAAATATATATGGGAGTTAGGCTGGTTATTCTGAGACACTCACAGAGCAGCACACATCCCATTTGATAAAGTTCACTACTATATAAGGGCATTTCTGCAAACATATTCCATTGAGAAGAATATCCAAATAGATGGAACTAGTGCTCCACTATGAGCACTCTTTTGTGAACCAACGTAAATACAGTGATGTGGTAGCTCTAATTTTGTTCTGTAGTGACAATGCTTGTACAAGTCTAACATGGAGTGGTTTCATTTGTACCTGTCTGACAATTGTCTGATTATTCAGACTGGGTATAATTTGTTAGCTTTATTTTCCTTCCTTCTTCTTAGCGCTGTAATCATCGCTTTTGCAATTTTATATTCTGAAGCAAAGGGTGGTAAAGGCCTACTAAAATAGTTACTAGTTCTAAAGAAAGCATCTCACAACTATCTTAGTATCTAGTATCACTGGAAATTCACAGCATATTTCAGCAGGAGTCTGTAAGTCCTGAAGAGGCCATGGTACTGCAATGACCATGCTGACCTTAAGTTTGTTTGACTGTGTTTTGGGGCAACTGTTGACGTTCCCTAAATATCACAGCTAGCCAAAAATCTTGTAGAAAATGTACAAGCTGAAAATTTTCTGCATATATGTGAGGGAAGCCGTGTTTCATGTGGAAACAATGTCTGTTTCCCAGATTGCATCTTCAGGATTTCTGGTTTTCTTACACAGTGTTGCAGGTGGAGTGTTGAACTCTGCTGATGTGGTGCCTTTGCCACGTGTTATTTTGGGTGAATTATGCTAAAAGCGCCTGGCTAACTGACTCTGAATTAACATCCTGATAGTGAGACAAAGATTTGGCAGATAATCTGCTAAGATGACTTAAAGACATATGACTGGGAGTCATATCACTTTATACTATAGAAGTCCAGTCCACTTCTGTACAGTTAGGGTCTTCTAATGTATTCCTTATTGGAATATGTTTATGAAGTTTCCTCCCTTGGATAAGGGGATACTCACCAAAGATACTCCTCAAGGCTAGGAGAAAGAGACCTGCCCACAAGTGTTGGTATAGGTTAGTTACGTCCATCTCTATTTAATAATTGTTTCTTTTTGCCAGCTTTAATATAATTACTTTAATACAACTGCATTAATATAGGCCACTATCCTATCCTATCCTATCCTATCCTATCCTATCCTATCCTATCCTATCCTA
>VYZP01012257.1:94562-145685 GCA_013400635.1 Hypocryptadius cinnamomeus
TATCCTATCCTATCCTATCCTATTATCCTATCCTATGCTATCCATCATCTTTCTAGCAGTTTTAGCTTTTATACTGAGTAGTAAATAATTCTGATGAAGGTCTTTTGTCTAATCATAAATAATTTGTATTATATAAATACATCTGATTTGCCATCTTTAAATCCTCCTGGACAAAAGTTTCTTAAACTGTGACAAAGTCTAGGGGTTAAGACTGGGTCTAACAACACCCAGGCTCCTCTCTGAGCAGGAGTTTAGAATGCAAGGGGGTCCTTGTGGCTCACCAGCACAGCTTCTCTAATAAACTTTGTGGGGAGCTTCCACTCCACCTGTAACACCTTGACAATGTTCTGCAAACTTTGAGCGATGTGAAAGCCTGAAAAAGCACTTGGAAGAGAAAGTGAAGGGCCTTTGAAAAGGGATCTTCCAACTGCCATGGGAGGTAGTGATTTTTCTTAAATTCCATTACTGCACAGGAAACAAAAAACTGCTGGAGAAAGGAGAATGGAGCCGGGTCCATGATTTTCTGGTGTAGACTGAGTGGCAATATTTGCAGGGTAGGCAACAAGACACACTGCTGTCTCATTCAAGCTAGCTTCCATCTCATACTGAGATGTTTCCAAGAGCAACTCTTCTTTTAACCTGTATGTATGAGCCCTTTAATAATCTGAGAAAAAAATACCAACATATTTTTATGTCACCTACTGTGACCCTGTCACCTACTCTCAGTTTCTAACTACTACCTCAAATATCTGCCTTTACAAACTACCTAGGGCAGAGATTGTTATCAAAGTCTTTGCCACATATCCAGCTACACAGATGCCTTACCCATCTTGTCTGCATATGAATTCCATGGGCACATGCAAAAAAACTCTATAAAGTTCTTCTCCTCAAGGCTTGGAACAAAGGCTCATTTCTCCCTCATGCAACTGTTCCTGTGGTCTCCATGTCTGTCACCTGACTATTTATGGAGGAAATATTGCATTTGTTATGTGTACAACTTGTTCTTTGGTAAGTCTGGTAAATAGCAATATGCCAACTTCTGCTGACAGTATTTTTTTAGAGGCCTTTTTGATTATTGCTGATGAATAGATTATTATTATGACTTCCATCTTGTACACTTAAGGCATGTTTTTAAGGGACAGAATAGTGAGCCAGTTCACCTGCTCTCTGGGACAAGAAAGACTCACTTTGCCATGCCCAGCTGAAGAGGTGCAAGAATATTTTCCACTAACACAAAAGTCTTCTCATAGGTTGTGAAAACCTCGGTGGGTAGCAAGGTAGATTGATATTTCCTTGCAAGGAAGACCTTAAATCTGATGGCATTTCTAGAGAGAAAAGTCTCACTGACTGTTCCCACCTGTCTACCATCTCTGAGTGCTGGATTTCCCCCTTGTATGTTACCTATGGGGTGCAAATGTGGGGCTTTATGAGGAGGTGAGTGTGGCTGCGATGCCTAACTCACCTCCACCGACTGCAGCTTGCAAAGAAGTGCTAGTGTTCCTGTGCATGCTGTTGCCATGGCAAGCCTCAACAATCACAGCTCCACAAGTAGGAGAAGTGGTGATAGCTTGTGTATGTTCAGATGGCTCACCACACACACTACACCAGTGGTGTCAGAGTGAAGCATGAATGCAGTTGTTAATAGAAAAGGGAGAAAAAGCTGTCATGGCTATTTTGAGAGGGGGAGATACCTGAATGCTACAGTAACATGGTAGGAAGTGTAAACAGAGGGATGCTGTGAACGGAAGAGTGTAAGAGAAGGAAGGCAAAAATGAAAATGAGAGTTCAGTAGTAGTTCCTCACAGGATATTGTTTTCTATTCTTATAGGAATGGGGAAGAAGAAAGTAACTAGCAGGCTACTCACTAAAGGGCCCCTGAGGTTTTTTCAAGACATCTCTGTGTTAGTTTACAGGACAGGCAGCCAGCATAAAAAGTGGATGTGGTTTCAGTGAGCAGAGCAAATCCAAGTAAGAAAAGAACATTGTTTATTCAAATGCAGTGAGTGCATGACTATGCAAGTTCACAGGATAAATTTCCCAATGTCTTGAGAGCAGTACTGAAAAAAAGCACCACTGCTTTGGTGTGACCCCAGAGAGAACCCTTCCTCTTGCCACAGCTTTTAAAAGTACTGATCCAAGCATTGCACTGCTGGCCTGCAGGGAAGTGTGAAACTAGTGCTGGCAAGAATCCCAGGATCCTCATGTTCCTTGTGAGGCTGCCTGGGGCGTCACAGGCCTGCAGGAATACAACTGAGAAGTGCTTTGCACACTGGCAGCCCAGTGGTGCTGATCCTCTCCTGCCACGCACTGTCCACCTTTCCTCCTTCTCTACTCTCCTTGTCCTACAGGCCATGGACTCATGCAAGACGTATAGTATATTTTTCACTTGTCTTTGACCTCTGGGAGCCAAGAGTTAGCCACAAACTGGTCAGTCTCTTGAGAGAAACTGTTTAAAAATAGAAAGCCCATACTCAGCACTGACTGTCATACTTCCCCTCTTGCTTTTACTGATTTAAAGCAGAAACAACTTTACAGAGAATAAAGATGCTACGTCTTCTAGGAAATCAGAGGCTGCTCATTTAGTTACTGGTCTCTTTAGGCCAAATCCAATTTCTCATCCTTTTGGCCAATGTGCTTTTACTAGAGATTGGAAGCTGGGGAAGAAATTAAGACATAAAAGAAGGAAAGGGATTAGGATATCAGATCTATGTGGCAGGATTAGTAATGAACAGATAAAGCACCAGAACCCATTTTGTTGAAGGGCTATTTCTGTGCAGCAGTTGAGTTTTCACCTCTTGCTCTACTGATTCCTGCATGGTCCAGCCCTTCAGAGTGATCTCAGAGTCAGCCCTTTGTGAAAGGTTGTGCTCTTTATTTATTTTTCCCCATCAGCAAAGCATAAAGGGCAAGGCTTGCATATTTTTTTCTTTCCCACTAGTTTCCTGCTCTCCCAGCATTGCATTCTGTGCTGTTGCTGGCAGCACACCATGTTATTGCTACAGCAGACCAAATGCAAACTCGCCAGCATTGTTGTTTATCATTTAATCATATTGAGTACATTCAGCATTTGTGAAGAGCCCTGAGAAATCATATTTATATTTATTAGTTTCCACTAATTTGGAAAATACTTGAAGCTGACTTGACTAGTTGGTGTAAGAGAATGATACCATTTCCTTCTGCTCTTGTACTCTGGTGAAATCTTAGTCTCTCCCTGGGTCAATGACAAAACTTTATCCAGGCAAAATGCTGTGTCCAAGAGATGAGGGTGGTGTGCTGGTAGGAGGGGCATGGTGGGGAAAAAAGGGCAGGAAGCGGGATGGAGAGTGGGAATAAGTTAAGGCAGTATCCTGATAGCTAGAAAACAGTAACAGTTCTTTCAATGAGCAGCTTCTTATTCCTGGATACAAAGTGCTGATAAATAAACCCCTAACAGCAGCAGTGATTGCAGAGAGAAAACAGCTTCCTGCCTCCCACAGTAACTTATGATTAGGACAGCATCTAGTTACGATATTCAGCTTGGCTTTTGCTCATCTAACACTGCACAGTCCTGTTTATGTACAAATTGTCCTGTGTTGTTGCTTTCTCTTTAGAGCAAAAGAGGTTTTGGGCAGCTGAGGGAAATGACAGAAGTAATACTGTGAAAATTGCACAATCTACATCGTTGTTTGTCCCTTTCCTCGAGAGCCTTGTGAAAACAACTCCTGCTTATGATGATGAGAGGAAGAAAACAAATCTTGGTTTCCTTTTCTGCAAGCACACAAGGAAGCTGGCACTTGATTAGTAACATGCTGCAAATGACCCTCTGCAATTACAGAAGGTACTGGCCACAGACAGTGTGCTGCTCAGGGGCAGCAGGACCACCATCATTCACATCCCAAAAACTGTTTCCAGTGCTGATTTTCAGGCACAAAACACACTGCAAGAGCTGGAATCCAAAATACAAAGGACTCTCTCCTTGTTTTCCTCATTGAAGCCTTCTCAGTGTAGCACCCTGGCATTGGGCAGTGGGTGCTGAATTTACTGTGTAACCTGCATGATTACCATCTGTTTGGAAGCTGTTTGTAAATGTGAATTTGGAGGTCAATCTCTCAGTAGCTACACTAACACCGTTTGAAGTTCTGCAGCATTAACTGTAAAAGCTGCCACTCTGCCCACTGTGAAGGTCTGTCTAGCTTCCTGTTTTACTACATGAGTCCAGACACAGCCCTCATGCCCACTCAAGGCTTATCAAATGGAGAGAGGAGGCATCCATGGCTCACCCCTGCTTGGGGACAGCAGCCACAGAGGAGGGCTAAATTGTTTTCAAGGAGCTTTGGTCAGGCAAAAATCTCATCCACTTGAGTTTACTCATCCAGAACTTGAATTAACCAAATATACTCAGAAAAAATAGACATGTGAATTGTAACCTGACACTCAGTTTAGACCGTGTTGTCTAAAAAATCACAATAGGTGATCAATCACTTCTCAGAGCCTCACCAGTATGAATTTTTCAACTTCAAGTGATGGGTTCTGCAAGGAATCTTCATTAGCTCTGCCCTGACCTTCACTAGAGTGCAGGTGCATGAGCTGATTTTATGGACCTACAGATGCACATAATTACACACGTAGATTATTGAAACATCACCTGCAGGTATCTGAACATTTTGTAAAAAGGCACGAGTATGTATGCAGTGATTTCTATAAAAGACTGTGTGGGAACCTTTCTGCAAACGTACTGTTACATGCAAATTGCACTAGCATTATGGGTAAATCTGTTCTCAGAGTGGAATAGAAGAAAAAAATGCATGGTATTTCTTGTTGAGATACACAGATTGTCCCGCAGAACAAGCACAAGTAGAATTACAGAATTATTGTCTAGAATTATAGAACAAACACTGAATGGTTTGGGTTGGAAGGCACCTTAAAAATCGTCTAGTTCCAATCCCCCTGACACGGGCAGGGACACTCACCACTAGACCAGGTCATCAGAGCTGGACTTAAACACTCCCAGGGATGGGGCATCCACAATTCTTCTGGGCAACCCGTTCTTGTTCTTCACTACCGTCTGAGTAAAAAACTAACAGCTAATCTACGCCTGTTCTTCTTTAGTTTAAAACCATTGGCTCTTGCCTTGTCGCTATCTGGCCTTACAAAAAGTCCCTCTTTTTCCTTTTTATAAGCACCCTTTAGGTACTGGAAGGCCATAGTCAGGTCTCCTTGAAGCCCTCTCTTTCTTCAGACTGAACAAGCCCCTCAGCTTGTCTTAGTAGGAGAGCTGTTGCACCCCTCTGATCATCCTTGTGGCATCCCTCGGATTCACCCTAACAAGTCCAAGTTGTTCTTGTGTTGAGATGGATGCAGGGTTCCAGGTGGAGTCCCACCAGGACAAAGCAGAGGGGCAGAATCCCCTCCCTGGCCCTGCTGCCCATCCTGCTTTGGGTGCAGACCAGGATACAACTGGCTTTCTGGGCTGTGACCTCACAGTGTTGGCTCATGTCCAGCTTTTCATCCTTGATATACCCCAAGTCCTGCTCTGCAGGGCTGCTATCTATGGGTTGTTCTCCCAATCTCTGTTCATGTCTAAGATTGCCCTCATCCAGGTGCAGCACCTTGTACCTGGACTAGTTGAACTTTGTGAGGTTCTCGTGGATGCACTTCTCATTTTTGTCCAGGTAAATAGATATCCTCTAGAAAATGGCTTTATTTCTGCAAACCGTGACTCTCAGGAAATTCTTTTCTTGAAGATGAGTAGTCTACTCATACTGGAAATGGATTGAAGGGACTTATGACTTTTGTTCAAACAAAATGATAGGAGCACAGTTTGACATTTGGAAACTAAGGCCAGAATAAATGTATCTCCTTTGGTTTAATGAAATTAGGCTGAAACACAAGAACATGGCAAACACTCTCTCAAACGGGGGTTTTACATAATAAGATTGTTTTTCTGGCTTTACAGTCTACTTACCACAGGTGGAAATTAATTGCACCTTATTTGACCCTGAGTAGCCTCATGAAATAGCATTACAGGGCGGACAGTTATGTTGATCTTATTGCCTCGTTAGAGGACACATTGGGTCAAGGTAACCTTTATTGACAAAACACATTTTAAAGCCCTTGGCAGTGACCGATCTCCTTCAGTCCACTGACCTAGGACAGTATTTTAAAAAAGTGAACACCATGTCCCATAAACAAGAGCACATGTGAAAGGCATGCCTTCTTGCAGTCACTGCTTCCAGAGCTAAGTGTAAACCATTCTCCTGCACAAAGGCTGCAAAGAGGGATTAGTCTGTAGAAACATTTAAGTGACACATAGGACTGTGGCAACTTTGGTTAGAAGTTCTCTGTATATCTTAGTTTCTGTGAATCAAACCTTGTAAATGCTTGACTTAAGATTTTCAGATTGTGAGAACAACAGAATGATCTAAACAGATTTCTGGGTTTTTAAGGTGGGCTGTGTGCATCCTTGAACAAACACATCCACAAGCAGACCTTCCTCCGTGTTTTTAAAGAGACTGCAGAGTTGTGAGACATGGCTCATCCCCGCTGTCTTCAGCATTTTTGCCCTTTGCTCTCCAGAGAGGTGCTGCACAGTGTGTACACGCAGTCACAGCATTGCTCCCCTCACAGCTAGCACTTCTGTCAGAGCTCACAGTCTAAAATACATCAGCAAAAGAGCAGCAAAATGCTATGGCCTGTGCCTCCTCCTCAGAAAGAAGCTCTCTATTGACACTGCTAGTGTGTGTGTTGACTTTGCCTTGCCTCTTGTGTTTGCTGGCATTTGGGAATCTGCTGCTGGGTCAGAGAGCAAAGCTGCTGTCATTGGAGGCGTGAACTCACCCACAGTGACGGACAGAGAGCCCTGTGCTGGGAACACAGTGTCAGAGACAGATGGTTATTTTTCACTATTCCCCATACCCCATGAGTTTCCAGTGGCAATCAAAATGTTTGCTCTTCAGAGCCTCCAATCTCACTATTCAGGGAATTAATGTTGACATGAAATTATAAGATAGGGGAATGTAGGTACAAGGCTGTTACTAAATGGCCAGTTCAAGCAGCCTACAGCCCCTGGCAGTGATGGTTTGAATCCCTGAGTTGTTATGAACAGCAATAAATATCCTGGTTTCACAACAGAAAGATAGAAAGACCTTCAGGGATCTGTCTCAAATGTGCTTGAAACCAAGCAAGCGGATTGCTGCACATATGCACTTAAAAAGTCTTCTGTGAAAAGACTCCAATAATTTCTGATTCTCCACTTTTTAAATTAGACAGGTTTCTGTAGCAGGTTTAACTCCCTTTGATAGCTAGATCCTTCCTTGCACAAACTTTGTCTTTATACAGAAAATGATAGTCCACAGGTCTAGAGCATCAGCTGGTTGCAGAGCAAGACTTCTTACAGCTCCTCCTATTTTTCTCTCCATTTTCTGACAGGCTTTGCAAATGATAAGCGTGCATTTGAAAACTAAGATGGACAAATAGCACTGATCTTGGCACAGGACAAAGCCTCTGCAGGTGCACATATGAAAGCTTTGCTTTCCCACTTTACATCTGTTTCTGGAACTAAATCTGCCTGTCTGTTCAATTGTTTACTGTTTTTTTAATTACTGTGATACCTGAGGATGGGTTGTATAATCATCTGCTTCTGCATAAAAAACTAGAAAAGATTTTTTGTCTTTCCTTTGAGAAGGTACCATGGTTGTCAACAAATTCATGCAGATCAGGTAACTCAGCTCTCAGAATGTTATATCTGAGCATTAGGTCCTTCCACTGTCTGCTTCTGTGGGTGTACAGTAGTTATGTTTGCAATTGAAAAGTTAGAGCTAACCATCTCTCTATCTGTACAAATGAATCTGACTCGGAAATGTGCTTCATGGCTGGGTCTGAGTGAAGACTCAGGACAGTGTTCATGACTTACCCTGTCAGTGAGCCTTATTCAGCTGTGGTTTCTTCAATGGCAAAGCCAGTGTAAGCAGGTGCCAGTCCCTGCCCTCTGTTTTTGCCACTAAACACCGTGTGCCACACTTAGCAGCTCCCTACCAGCAGCTGCAGCTACATGGGAGTGAACACTGTGCTGCAGGAGTGGATTAGTCTTCATTGGATCCATAAGAAATCAAGATAAAGACCATAGCTGAGCAGTGGTAAAAATAAAAGTAATCAAATAATTTTTCATCATAACTTCTGATGCATTCTTTTTTTTATGAAAACAGAGTTGCACCCTGGATAAACTGAAAGACATACAGTGTGAAATGCATAAAAAAACTCAGGTAAGATAGAAGAAACTAAGGTGAGTGTTCTGTGGTACAGAGAATGAAAAGATTATTGTAGAAGGCCTAAACAGTATTGCTTTGAATACTGTGGCCTCTTTCTGCATGCTGCATTGCAGGTGTTGCCTTTAACAACCCTACTGCTGTCAAAGATCAAAGAGCATTCTGTGTAGTGTGAGTGGTCCAAAGAGAGCCTGATGATGGTCTGCACAAAGTGACTTGCTAACAGGGTGCTGACTCCTTCTCCTTGTTTCTGCCTCTGTGACTAAAAACACTCTCCACTGTTCCCTAAAATTATTTTTCCATGGAAGAAATTGCAGCTGCTCTTTAATCAACAATTACATGCATGGCCATGAACTGGAAGGGAACATAGACCATAAAGACCAGGGGACATCAGTTTGTTAAAGGCAGAGTGCCTGGTCTGTGTGTCCTGCACTCACCTGGTACCATGCCAGGTTGCTCAGCCACAAGCTTAGCTCAGGTTGTGGGAGTTTCTCCTCTGTAGAGGGAAGGACTTAGAACTGCACAAAAGCATTGTAAACAACTTTGAGAGATCCAAACATAAAACAACAGATGCTTATAAAATAACTTCTGTTGTGATGTTCAGCAGCATCTTTTGGATGAGCTTCCCCAGAGTGTCAAGGGACTGTCAAACTCAAACAGGTTTCTTCATACATTTGTCCCTGGGCCACATTTGGGGAGAGGGGAGAGTGTTGCCTCTCCTGGTAGTTGTCAGGCCCCCAGTCAGGAGCCCTGATTGCCAGAATCATAACCTCACAAGCTCTGGGGGTTGTAGTATGGCAAAACTGGAAAAAAAAAAAGTGTTTTTTTTCCCCCCAAACTTAGTAAAGAAAAAGGATCCACTGCCTCTGTGATGCTTTCTAGAGCTTCTTTCTAGCAGGACTTTTGTCTTTGCTCCCCAGCTGGAGAGAGAGCTGCGTGTGCTTGGCGGCAGGGGCTGTCAGGGAGCTGCAGAGGTCGGTTTGCTGGGCTTGGCACATGCCACAGCTCCTGGTAAACTGCAAGGCTGGACTTCCATCTGTGTCCTACCCACTCCTCTCAGGTATGACAGGCTTATGAGTTCAAGCAAATGAAGGAAAAGAAAAACCTTGGTTAGCATAAGGTAGGGAATTTCCTCTGAAGCCAGTAAAGCCAATGGGCACTTTTGAAAATCCAGTGGGGGGTTAGATGAATCAGCTGGTGCCTGACCGTGTCCAATGACCGGGATGCATAACACCATCTCGTGCACAGCTACCAGGTTTCTGCTGTCATTATGCTGAGAAGGAAGCAATGCCTGCATAGACTGGCACGGCCACGAACTGGACAAGAGAGTGTGCTTTCCATACCATCCCGATGTCTGTGCGGCAGAGTTCGGGAATGCCGGAGCAAAGGCAGCGGGAAGAGGCAGAGCCGAAAAAAGGGAAGCCCTTCTATTTTTTTTAAATGTTGGGATTTGCTGGCAAGGTCTCCAGCCTGCACCCACCTGTTGTGCGGTGTCTGGGCGCAGCCGCGGCGGGTGCGCTGGGGATGCGCTGCAGCGGGGGAGCCGCCGCCAGCTGCCAGCCCCGACTCTGCCCAGCAACCCGGCCACGCTCCATCTGCCGCTCCCGTAATGAGGCGAGCCGGCCTCTGGCACAAGCCAGCCCTCGCTCCCCTATTCACCCGCATCCCCCTTTCAGCGTCCTATTGTTCTTTCCTAATGGCCTTACAATAGCCCTGCCTGTTGCCTTTACAGCCGCAGTGAGGCCAACCGGGGAAAGTCTTAATCTCTGCTTCAAATTAAAGGGACTCCTCTGAATTAATAATGTTGCCAGGAATGCACTGCCTGATACGAGGGGATGTATAGCACTCTTCAGCCCTCAGCAGCTGTGATTAGCTGGGGCTTGAAGTGTCCTGTCACAATATTTCATCCTGCTCCCCCGCTGCCCCCTCCCCACCGGCATGGGTTGCCACATGGCCTGTCTTGTGCTGCCTTTTCAAGCCCTGTGCCAATCATGCAGTAAAGATGCCCCAGATAGGGCGACAGATGGAGCCGGGGTAGTTCGAGGCTAGACTGGAGCCTGGAGCACTCACTTATGGCTCAATTCAGCACAGATTTACCATACGGAGCAGCAAGGCAGGAGAAGGACCTCCCAGCTGGGCTCGCTGCACCGGGCAGGGCAGCCCACCTGTATCCCAGCCCCACGCACGGGCAGATCCCGACAGAATCTGTTCTGTGGCCTGATTAGAAACCTCTGACAGTGAGCCTCAGGGGTGCTGTGAGCGAAGAAAGAGCCTGTCCTGTGAGAGTGAGGTTTTCCTCTGCTGTGAGGGGTAAGTTTGCAGATATGTACGGAAAAACATATGCCCGTTAGAGGGTCATCAGCATCCCCACGCCTATGCAATCATAAGATTCTTCTAGCCTTGAACATAAAGGCAGTTCCAGCCTGGCAACCTCTTCCCAGCCAGAGAATTTTTATTCCAGTAACAGGAGAGAGAGCTACAAATGAAAGAAGATAATAGCTCTATTTTTTTGTTTGATAACATTCCAACATGAAGACAGAAAGATTGCTGCCAAATTTATTTCAAATAGATTAATCAAGGCATATTGTTGAGAAGCAGCACAGTGTAAAATGGAAATCTCCTAAGCTGGGCAATTCCAAAGTCTGTGTTAGAGAATTCCTGGAAAAGAGAAACCCTTCAATGTCCCCACTGATGTCCGTGGCATTGCAGCTAGCACGAACTCTGCACAGGCTCTAGTTTTGCCTTGGTGCAAGACTGAGCTCCTCTATTGCCTGCCAGCCACTGCTGAGGACGCTGCCAGGGCTCTGCCACCCTGTCTTCAACAAATGTCCCCTCGCTGATCACACACACGTTAAATTTTTCTCCCTGAGCAGCATAAGAGAGACAAATCCTTTTGGCTGCTCCATTCTTTGTGTTTGTCCAGCTGCCCAGTGTTAGAGGCTGCAACTCCCACATGGACAAGTAAGATGTCTTATGCCTTTGCTGGATACCTGGACTACTTTGGCAGAGGCTGGTGTTGCTGCTATGAGATCTTGCTATGCAAATTACCTAGTGCAAATTACATCTCCTGATACTTCTGCATGCTATTCCTGCTCTATAAATCTCACAGAACTTTGCACTAAAAATACAGAGGCTTAATGGACTGGTTTGCATATAGAAAAAGTGAGTCATGGGCCAGCAGAATCGGCAACGAATGAGTGGTTGGATTTGCAGGCCATTCTTCAGGCTCATGCTTGCTAAACCTTTATGAGCATTAAAGTTTCATGCATTCTCTTTCTACTTGCTGCCTACTATTTTTATTTTGAAACATCTGTTTTTGACTGCATGTTGCTTCCTGCCCTTATTGGTTCTACATGGGGGTAAGTCAGGATGGCACTTATATTTGCCCAAGTGATATCAAAACACATCTCTTTGTGCTCTCTCTGAGTACTTTAGGAAAACAAAACCCTGACTGCATCCCAATGATTAATGCTGACATTCTCCACTCAAAGCACGTTTGCATTTGTTGAAGATCCCTGTTCACCCGGGCAAGGCTATTAGGATCCCCGAGGTGTCTGTATGTGTGTAGGTCTCTGCAACGTGGTGCCTCCTTTGTTGGTTAAGCCCATTGCTTTCTACAGATTTGCTAATCTTGGAAGAACTGTCAGGATACTGTGTCAGATCACCGTGGCCTCCGTCCAGCATGCAAATGCATGGATATGTTTTTGCCCTCTGGCCAGGAGTGCTGTATCAAACAGCCTGTGACGTTCACAGTGTGCTCAGCAGGTGCTAAGCGTGGGTCAGGTGTACCATATGCCATATGGTCTGCTTAGAAGAGTGTATCTTTTAAGTTCTTTAAATTACAGGCCAGGTAAGATAAAGTAAAAATGCGTGTACAGAGCAGGCTGGGGAATATGCACCAGTAACACAGAAGTTATTCCTTATCATGCAAAGTGACTGAGAATGGTGAAGTAAAGCCATGATTGTCCACTTGACTCTGAAAAGGTTATGGTCGAGGAAGGTATGGGAGTGAGGCTTGATTGTTCCTTTGCTTAGAGATGAAACTATGCAAGAGATCTCTGCAAAAGCAACAGATGAGACAGTTCCTTTTTAAGTGCTCAGCCTTTGGGAGCCACCGCGTGTAGAAATCAATCAAATTCCCATTTAATGATTAGCCAGAAGGCTGGTGAGAGGAATACATGCATACTTTAAAGCAGTCTACGTGGGAAAAGGAAATGAAACAGTTTAAAGTGTTTGAGGTTTTTATACATCCTCTCCACAACACATACATTTGCAAAATGAATTTCCTTAAGAATCTATGTGTTTTGTCAGGAGCTAATGTGAAGCACAGAGATATGATTTTTGCAAAGTTACACGCACCATGGTGAAGAGGCAAGCATATTTACAGGACCAGTTGGGATTTGGAACTAATATGTTTGTGAGCTCACTTGTGGCAACTGCACTGGCAAATGACTGCATGTGCAATTTATCATTTGTGTGCATATTTGCTGTCATTGCAGGCAGAAATTTGGCATGCAACTGTGCTTATGTTTGTGCTGTCGCAACTATGCCTTGCCTTTCTATGGTACTAAAGCACCACCCTTTTCTTCATCTTGATCTGAAGTGACTGTCCCTTGCACATTGAGGTAGTGAGATCACCGGTCCAGCCACAAACACCTTAGGACACTTTATACACATACATCCCTGCTTTACTTATAAATGTAGGCCTTCCTCACCCCACAGGGAAAAAGGTAAAATCATGATGTATTGGTCTTTTTTGCCCTTCCAGATTGTTTACACTGCTCTCTCTCCAGGACAAAACTCTCAAACGACTGGTGTGTAAGAGAGGAGAATGGGCGAACCACGTGCCAGGCTACTGGAGGCCTGTCCTTTTCATACCCTGTAATTTTGCGGGGGATTGTTTCAGCAGCGAAGGTATAATGCAGCAGTCCGGGGAGTCCTGCCCTTTGAAGTCGGGTGTTTTGTTCTGAAATCAGCCAAAGTTCAAGCTCATACGTGTGCGGAGCGGCGGTGGGGGAAGGCAGGGGTGGATTTTCTGACAATGCCGCATTTCAGAGCACGTGCTGCCAACTGTTGCCAAAGGCACATATATGTAGATATTACTTCTCCTCGCCCCGGCGCTGCCTTCCTCATTGTTCAGTGCAGGCAGGCGGCAGGCCCCAGCTGACAGCTGTGCATTGCGTGTATCGCTAACAGCTGCCTTTTCCTGGGGGGAAATTAAAAGATTAGGGGGATGTGGGCACGTGCTGGCTTCTGGAGATGGAGACAATGCTTGATTTAGGGTGGAACTTGTCTGCAACGGCCGACAAAGGAGGGAGGCTGGAGGGAGGCAAGGGTCAGAGGGGCTCTTGCTTTGCAGGAGACAAAAGGAAGGAGGAAGGAGAGGAGGAGGAGGAGGAGAAGTGAAAAGCGGCTGCGGCAGGGCTCTGAAAAGGCTGCCTTGGTCCAGCAACAGCTGCTCCCACACAAGAAATTTGAGACGGTCCTTTCACAAACACAACGGCTGGCAGAAGAATAGGGAGGCCACACTTCACCAAAAATGAATCGTTTGCAATTGAAAAGGGGGACTGAGAGCTCCTAGTGTTTTTAAAGGTCTGCATCTAGACGACTAAGAAATGATTAGTCAAAGTACACCACAGAACAGCAGAAAAGTGTGCCACAGACCAGAAGGGGAAGTAAATCCCTGCCCTGCTATTAAAAGTTTATGCAACAGCTATGCTCCACAATAAGCATTATGGAAGAAAGCATCCACGTACGTATTTGACTATGTATATATCAACTGTGGCATTTTGCCAGGCTGCTGGCCTTGAGCTGGAATCTAGTTTGTTGGTACGGCTGGAGCAGTTTGTTTGAAATCACTATGCACCTGCTTGAGAAATGACAGGAGCGCTTGCATCAGAAGACAGCAGAACTGCACTGAGTGTGGTGCTGATTTGCCTCCCTGTCTGATCACTGCCCCAGATACTACTTGCTAAAATTCCTGCCAGGAGGGGCTTCTCATAACTTTATGAATACTTCTGTGTTGGAAGAAAACAAGCCCTTGCACAGGGAGTGAAATAAGTAAGCTCACACAAGAAAGACCTCTCAGAGCATCATCCTTATGATGCATCCTTATACCCTGACCTTCCCAAGGTCAGGGTATGCACTCTCTGTGATAGATATTAGCTTTAATTAATGGCAAATAAATATTAGTGTAGTCCTTTTCCAGACAGTTCCAGCTAGCCAGTAAAGTTGGCAGATTACTCATGAAGTGAAGTTTGCCATTACCCTCCTTTCCCACGTGGCTTTTTGGCAGTGTGGTGCTTGAACATCACTGTGAAATCTGTGAGTATGTGTTTACTGAATTTGGGGACAGTGGTGCAGATTTTTAAGATCAGTCTCTGCAGTGGCACTAAAGCTTTCTACAATAGAGTCAGCAGCCTTTGCACAATTCAGTGGCAAGTTGTTATGTGGTTGACTTTGTGATGGATCATGTTATGGTCAAAGAAGGAAGTAATTGAAGGAGATAGTGCTGTACATTAGAGATGGTAATTTGAAGAATATAGGCCAGGCAGCCTATATTCTATAAAGAACAAAAATGGTAGGGAATTTGTGAGTGCTTTATACTTTAAAGATGACTTTGCAATTGACAAAAGCAAAAGAAAAAAAGACAGGTGGCTGATGATGGCCCTTTAGTCATTAACACACCTCCAGGTAGCTAAGGTAATTTACTTGAAATCTGTGGCACTTTGAATACAGAAGAGTGGCTGAAACAGAGTGGGATGCCAGTTTGTTGTGTATTGTTCATGGTCTGGCTGCTGACAGAGACAGCTCCTTGGCTCTGTTTTGTTCCATGCACAGAGAAAGGTGTGGCTCACTGGACAACCCACTCTTCCCCAAAACTAATTTTATGTCGTTTTTGGGGGCAGGGGGAGAGAAGAACACTGGGAAAGATATAGACTGGTTTGAACTGGTTAGATCACACTGATATAAAAGGCCCCTTTTAACAGCAGATGTTGGATTATCATTGGTGTGATATACTGTGACACCTTCAGGGCAGACATTTTTGTAGTCACCGTGTAGAACAGGATTACAGTCCTGCCTGGAACATGTAGAAAGTACTGGCGTAAGTGTAAGAATTCTGTATATCATGTTGACGAATCCAACGTATCAGGAAAAAAAATTATTTTTGTTTCATGGGATTACCTTTTTGTAATCAAATAGAAGAAATTGTTTTATTTACAGCATATATTCAAGCCCTCCAGTTGCACTTTAGACTTTTCCCAGTTTTCTGTAAAAATATTCAATATAGGTTTACCCAGTAAAAACATGTACTTTTTTTCACTTGGATTATGCCCTTTTTTTTTTTTTTTCCACTGGGCAGTTTTCAACTTGTTCAAAGTTTAAAAAGTGGGATTGGTGCTAAAATATCAGAGAAACCGTATTCTACCTAATTATTATACTCTTCTCCCCAGAAAAAAAGGACAGAAGTTTAGATGATAAAACAACACAGGACCATGTCTGAAAAAATTGAATATGAAGCAGAGAAAAGATGTGCAAAGGATGGAAAAATAATACACAGAGAAACTCTGTAGTGTAAGGATATATATTTTGATCTTCTTTGAACTAGAAATGCAAGAATGTCCTTTGATAATTATATAGCACAGGCTTCTCTTTAGCCAAAAAATTACAGCTGGTGAGACAGCAGTGATGGCAGTGGAAACAACCCAATGTAAAACAGGTGTAAGATGATAGTGTGGGCCACAGTCACTGTGTAGTAAAACTTGAATCACTCTTGAGCATACAACACAGGTGTCAAGCTAATCCTTGGCAGCTTGCCAGAAGCACAGCTATATCAGATTTTTGTCATACGGGATATAATCTATCATTTCAAACAAGCAAAGAAAATAGTTCAAGAATTAAGAGGTTAATCTTCATGAAGTTAACCTGGGGAAATACTAGTTGCCCTAGTGTCCTGCCTAGCTAGCAAGGGCTGAGACTGTACCCTGCTATCCTTGGTGCTTGCACAGTGTTCGTGTGCTGTCCCGCTCAAAGCACACACAGGAAACTTCTCAAAAGTTTAAGCAGGGGCCAGTCTTCTGCAAAACATTAGGAGGAGAAAAAGACCTGCTTAAATAACACAAGCTGCAGAAAGGACAGGGGATTTAGAACATGGTGCCTTGTGGTAATAATCTGATTTAGTGGTAAGTGTAAAAAATGCAGTTGGTCTAATGCCTTGCTCTTATCTAGCAAGGGACTCCTCTCTGGGACCTACTGTAGCAATCACATCACTCTTATTTGGTTACAACAATAATCACCCACACCCCACATCACCCCACAAAGAAAACCCCCAAAAACCCAACCCAAAACCAACCTAAATGAAGAATTCACTGAGAAAAATATGGAGAACAAAAAACATTGCTGGCATTTACAAGGACTCTCTTTTGCCTCTCTTTTTTTTCCCTCTTTTAGAGGGAAAAAAGGTGGGAATACAACTGTTTCTAAACAAAAGTAAGTGGTAATGCCAGTTTACAAGGCAGCATTTTCAATTGCTTGCTTACTGGATTTTATGACAGTGTATTGTTCATAAAGCACAACCTGAAACTGTTCATCTTGTACTATGTGAAAGGGCACGAAATGCAAGCCCAAAGCTGAAACCTTTGGAACAAATAGGTTTTGAAAAAGGAATGAGGGGTCTCACTGTGTTTACTGCTGTCTCTGTACAACAGGTCAAGTTAAACCCTCAGTACCAGCAGTCCATGTTCAGCCAGAAAAGAAAGTGAGAAGAGAAAAATGGTAGCAAATTCACTAACGATTTAAAATTTCTATTAGGTGTTCTTTTTAGAAGAACCGTGTCAAGATGAGAGTGTTCAAGCTGGGGACTGGAACTGATGTACACCTTGTACACAGCTAGGTTTTGTGTCTTGTCTCCAGAAGTGTTTTCGGCTACTTAACTCTCTTTGAAGTACGAGTCCCAAGTCCCCAGGTCAATTATATGCTTTGTTCCCAGGGCTACCCATTAATCTATGATGATCTGCAACAGAACCTCTGCTCTGATGTGTTCAAACATACTGTACATCCCTACTTTTACTTTCCCCTTTCTAATGATACACACCACACATACCAGCCTCAGATTTAAGGAGCCTGAGGTAAAACACCATGCAATATTTCCTCCATATGCTACTACATGAAAAATGTAGAGAAGGCTTTGTTTAATGTGAAGTTAATTTTCCTATGGACTAGGTTAACTCCTTAGTAGATGACATTACTGCATTACTGCCTCAAAAGCAGTCCTGGTAATTAAGAGCAGACAGTTCTTTACAATGCACTGCAGAGACAGCAGCAATTTATCAGAGACATTTGCAAATTGTGGCACTGTGTGCTCTTTGCACAAAAGGCACAGCTGCCTGCAGATAACATCAGTTCAGCAGTGATGGGGTCCCATTTGTTTTTCCCTCTGTCTCTTGCTGTCTCGTTTGGGGTGAATATCAGCTGGCTCAATCTGCTCAATCTCCAGGCTGGTCTTCTGGGAGGCACAATTCACTGAGCGGAGGAGCAGTGCACTTGTTTTTCTTGTTGATTTGGGCAAGCATTGCCTAAAGGGAATTCACCTACATCTTAGCTACAGGCTCTGGAGAGCTGTGAAAAACAGTTGCACACCCATGTACAGAACCTTTCAGGGATGTCTCAGTGTTTCACATTACTCATACTTGCAAATATTTGCAGCCGTGGATTGAGCATTTGTTATGGCTAGGGCCATAGACACTATAACCTTCAGTGGTAGCTGCCAAGGCAGTGAGAATTGCTTAATGTGTGGTCTTCCCTGGCTTTTTTGCTCTCAATATATGTCACATAATGTGACAGAGTGCATCATTATGTGGACTTTGCCTGGTGCTGTGTGGGTAGATACAATGGCCATATCTGTGAAGCTCCTTGCACGCTACCTTTGTTCTTTTCAGCTTGAGAAGAACACGAAAAGTTAGAAATGTGGAAAGCAAGCTGAAACGTGTGTGTTTTTGGCAGTGAAAATTATTCTGTTTTCCAGCTGGATTTGTGCATGTTTGGGGTAGCATGTTGTACAGCAGTGGTTGTCCTCAAGGCAAGAGAATAGCAAACATTCAAAACAGAAAATACCAACTTTACAGCAAATCTAGCCTGATGCTACATTTCCAGCATAGACAACAGCAGCAAGTGCAGATTCCTTCCCATTTTCTATTCTACTGTGGAAAGGTGAGTGTGGACTCTGAGACCAGCTAAGCACATTCCACTCATGCTGAGTCTACTGGATGCTGAGAACGTGTGTTATCTGACATCAAATGTCACTGTGCATTTTCACACAGGTAGCTTCTTTCTTTAAATGTCCAAAAGCCAGAATTTGGTCTGTGACCAAAACAAACCAGCCTGGAGGGCACAATGCTGCTCACTGGGACTTGTTATCCCAGGGCAGCGGAAGGCACAGACTGAAGTCCGGCCCAGGACAGACCCGGTTCTGTGCCTGCCCGCCCACTGCCACGCTGCTGCAGTGTAAACTGCACACTCACTCAAGTGCTTTTGATTGTGTAGTTCTGTGCTTTGAACACCCACTGTCCGTAATACTTTTTCAGTGAGTCTGGAGGAACTCTGATGACTCGGTTTCAGCGGAAACTAACTGTTGTAACTATGATAAGCATCTTTATGAGTATAGTACCTGCTTGAACTTGCTACGGGTACAACTACCCACCTCTACTCAATCATGGATAAGGAAGAAAGATCCCTCAGAGAGAAAACCCAGTACTCATCCTGTAAAAAACAGATGCCAGTTATAACATATGCAGAGCTACGGTGTGCGGAAGTGATAAATCATCTCTGGTGAGGCATGCATTGAGGTTTCCGTGAGTTTCCCCGCAAGAAGCCCCACAGTTGCTATATGACCATGGAGTGGGGTGGGGAGGAATCAACCCATATTCAATACTAAGGTCTAAAGAACTGAATTTTCTACTTCTGGATCATATACCACCAGTTTATATGTCTTATGGCAATGTGAAAATAAGACCTGTCATCCTGTATTTACTGTACAGCAATATTGTGTCCTCAGCTTAGCGCATTACAGCAAGGTAATGTGGTGGCTCTCTGATGTGATTTAAAAGACTTTTCTTTGGTGACAGAATTCTAATTGTGACTCAAATAACAAGTTTGCCCCCAGATGTATTTACCAGAACCTTGTGTTGACTTTTACACATCTAAAACATTGTACGTGAGACATAGCAGTGGGCTGCACTGCTAAGTTTTTGAATAAGGAAGGAAGAAAAGAGCAGGTGAGAAAAAAAGCAGCTTACAATTGTGATAAGGAATAAAAATGTGTAATCCACACCTCTCAAATGTGGACCAAATATACTGGGAAACACTAAACTGGTTTTCATCACTCCCTCATGCTGGGAAAGGGAGATGGTGTGGCTGACATTCTCTGCATCCTCTGAGAGCATTGAGATCCTTACTCTTGTGAGTCTGAAGAAGATGAGGCCTCGGGTGAACTGTGTGTGCTGTGCCAGACAACTCAGTTGGCTCCACATACAGCTGCTGGAAAATCCTTACTCTAGATGTTCTGAGTTAAATATGACTCCTTGGGTGAGCCTGAGCACTTGACATAGGCTCAAAGGACTTCGTGTGGGAAGACAAAACCCCCTGCCTGGGTACTGCCAGGCTAGTGGCTTGCCCAGGATTTTCTGACTTCATTTTCCATGATTGCATGACCTAATAAATACATGCAAATGTGCATATCCTGATCACTTCCCTTAATCCCTGCCCCAGGTCAATTTCAACACTTTCTGAAAGGAAATATTGACAATGTCTTTGTAAGCATAAAAATTTTGCTCTTGTCTCTCCAGAATCCAGGTGAAGAAAAGAAAAGTACAGAACTCTCTCAACTTATGCAATGCTTGGAATAAAATTTCTCTCCTTTCTGGTTTTGTCAGAAGAAAAAACTTTTGTGTCCATTGTCGCAAACCTGCTGCAATGTTTTTTGTTCTTCTTGTGTTTTTTTCTTTGTTTTTTTTTTTTTTTTTTCCTTGCAGAAGCTTAAGCACAGCTGTGAGAAACTCTTCACTACTGAATGAACTGTGGGTTAAGTGAAGGAGAGGAAAAGTGAAGATGAAGAACGTGAAGAAAAAAAGACACAAAGTCTGTCTTGGACAATTTGGATTTGCCCCTGGTCATCCTGCTGTTTGCAGCAGGCCTGGTGACCAAGTGCGTTGGCTGCATTTCAGTTTGTGGGCCAACAATACTTTTGTCCCTTCCCTCTTCTCATGTGTCACCCTGGTGCAGTGTGACTATCAGTGTTAGCTTTTTTGTTCCCTCTGTGTGTGTGTGTGTGTGTGTTTGTGCGTGTGTGCATTTAGTGAGGTCGTGCCTGCAACTGAGCAGAGGAAAGACGGATGAAAGTGGTTATGGGCACTCCTCTCACCCTGAAGAATCCTGCTGTGCTGCTGCACTGTCTCCATGGCTGGGATCCAGCAGAGCTCTTGTATGCCCTTTGCCTCCAGTGTGTGGTAGCTTGCACCTCTGCTCTGCAGGATCTCTTCAGCCTGCAGCCCTGGGGCTCTGCTGGCAGTCAAAGCTGGAGCACAGGAGGAAGGAAGGGTAGCACAGGCTGTTGGGAGGAGAGGGGGAAAGCATACTCTGAGGTGCTGTCATGGTCGCTGTGTACACCCTGGAAAAGTGGGAGAAATAAAAGTGGAAAAACTGGTGATGGGGAAGGGAGCTTTCACGCTCCCATAAACAAACATATGTTTGGTAAAGCTCAGGGAATGTCAAGTACAGAAATTGCAACATTATCTGAATACAGCCACGTAAATATAGTAGTGTGCCCTAAAACAACATGAGCAGTGACTTATCATTAATTACCATTACAGACCATTTAGCTAACTTTGCCTCAATGCCAGCAACCCTTGTTTTCGGTATGAATGACTCTACATATCTGGGAATTCCCTTTTTTCTCCAGAGTCGTCCCTACATTTCCTTCAGCAGCTCAGCGTGTCCTTCCTTCACTTGCCCCAAGTACTTTTCCATGAACTTGAAAGTCCTGCTCAGTAATTGCTCTGTCTGGTTGAGCAAGGCAGCTCTGCAGAGCCCCAGGCCTCTGAGTGGTGGAGGTTTGTTGGGTGGTGCTCTCCAGCAGGGGTTGCATTGGCTGTGTTTGTAGCACGCCGCACCCTGTCTAATCCAGTGGGGACAGGCAAAGCTTGGGGCCCCTGGTCAGCAGCTTCTGTCACTGCAGCGCCTTCTGTCTTACTGGGGTCATAAACAAAGCCACACTAACATGTGCACATCAGAAATTGATGTCTCTGCTCTCACTAGGCCGTGGGTTCAAGCCTGCTCCTTGCTGGCAGTCAGCAAACCGATGTTTTTCTTCCCACTTGTTTTCTTCAGCTGAAAGATCTGCTGCCTTTTAGCTCAGGTATAGCCCTTTTTCAATGTGAGCAACTCAAATCCTCACCAGGCCACGCTGAGGTTTCCAGATTAGTGTTAATGCTTTCCGTAGGAGTGCCGTGTTCCGGGGTGGGTAAGGGAAGACCTGTTAGTGCACTGTTTTTCTTAGTCACTTTCAGAAGACAGGATTGAAACTAGGTAAAGGTTCATGCTTGGACCAAACCCTTGTGGCTGGAGCTCCTCTCTGACTGTGTCAATGCGTGTGAGTCATCCTTGAAGCAGTGCAGTCCTTACTGTCAGGGTGTCACAGGATCTTGCATGCATTCAGATTTACTGACAAATGGACCTGAATCCTGCCCCAGGTAGGGAAAAGAATTTTTAGCCACACTTCTGGCTCACTGAAGGGAAGGACCGATTGCAGTGAAACTGGGATGCCATAGATGTTTTTCTGGCCAAAGGCTGAGCCCTGGGATGAGTGAATATCTGCCCCAGCTGGGGGGCATGGCAGCTTGAGCCTCTTTTTTTGCAAGTGCCATGAGTGAGGGCAGCAGGACCTAAAAGGCAGTGGTCTGGTCTGGGTTTGCATTTGTTTCTCCCCAGAGCTGTGAGTCAGAAACTAAAACCTCGGTCCTCGGTCTGGTTGTAAAACAGAATGTGTTCTGTGTAAAGATACAGCTCCCAAACACTTTGTGTTTAGCCATAGAGAACTGACTGACTGGAAAACTGAAGAGAGGCTTGGGAATAGGAACTGCAAGAGGAAGTATTAGTGAGACATGGTGGGTTTACTCATATGAGGACAGTGGCAAAGGTGGGGATATTGGTTGAAAAGCAAATGCATGCAGTACTAGTGGAGAAACAGTGGACATACACAAAAAAGGAGACCTTTCCATGTATGATTTGAGCAATGTAGATGATGCCTTTTCCCTGGTCTTAAAAAATTGAGAGCCAGACATGGTTCGGGGATAAGGGATTTTTACCTCAGCATTTTAATGAGGATCCTTATTGGTGCACCGTGTTGCCAAGGTGGCATGCGCTGCAATGCACTCACATGATATATTGTGTTTACAATTTATTGACCTTACAAATTAGCATATCTAACAGGGGTCCCTGCCTGGATGAATGGCATGATATTCCCCTATCCATGGAATTCCTCCCTGGATGGGCCAAATCTCTGGTTTACAGGTTATGTTCTAGAGAGGACCTTGGTTTCCCAAGATAGCATAGGGTTTTCCATCCTCCTACTATGAGGCCTCTGGGCTGTCTGGTCTCCTGGCCTAACAAAATACTAGGGCTATGCTAAGTTATTAGACTTAAGGAGTTGCAAGTATGCATGCTAAGAATACTCAGGATACATAAAAATTATATAAAAGGTATATAACAGAAATGGCAAAAAAGTCATCTTGGCATCATAGAAATCTCCCTACTTCTGCTGACCTGTTTAGTACTCCTGTGCCTTCCCTCTCTTCAGTGAACTCAAAACCAGTGTGTAGGTGGTACTGTCCCCAGTACTGTCCCCATGAGAGCGTTCACAGAGGAGATGGAGAAGGGGCAGAGATATCCCAGCCTCCAGGAAAAAAACCACAAAATTTGAGCTTTATTAGGAGAAAAGTGGAGGTCACGGAAGGATAAAAGGAGCTGCATAAAATAGAAGAGTGCCATGTTATGTAGTGGGTAAGAAAAATGATCACAGCATCTGTCTTCTTCCATAGAGTGGAGCATAGGGGATATGGAAATCAAGCGTAGCCAGAGAGGCCCATGATGTGGACAGGAAGAAGAGGGGTCTGAGTGACGGGCTCAGCAGCAGAGCCTTGGAGAGGTCCTTGCATTTACCCCTTAATGTTAGAGCAATGGCCAGACCCCTCAGGGAAGACATTTGGACAGGAAAGGTGAGGCAGGTCAGTGAAACATCACTGCAGCAATGGTAGATGACAGCAGAACTTTCCTAGTCCCACACAGGCAACATTTGACATTAATATGGCATTTCCCCTCCTGCACAGGGCTACTCCACTGCCTGGGGGGTGAGTGCCTAGAGGTCTTTTGACTTTCCTGGAGAACAGTCCCTGATGATCTGTCTGCCCCCACAGCACCCCATGCTTACTGTCAGAGTGTGAAGAGGTTGAATACAGAGTGTAGGTGCAAGGTGCTGGGGAGGGAGGGGCTGGGACTGGGGCTCAGAAAGAAAGTTCCATGCCCTCCCAGCCTCTGCCCTGGACTCTGTATATCAGAATGCAGGTGTGTTGGCATTTTTAAATTTTCTCTTCGTTCTTTCTTTCTTTCTTTGGTTGTTATTTTTTTGTTTTGGTTTTGGTTTTGGTTTTTGGTCTTTGGTTTGCTGTTGTTGGTTTTTGTGGGGTGTGGTTTTTTTGGTTTTTTTTTGTTTTGTTTTGGTTTGGTTTTTTGTTTGTTTTGTTTTGTTGTTGTTTTTGTTGTTTGTTATAATTCTATCAGGCAACTCATTGTAATATGTTGTAGCTTCCAGTGCATCCTTTGGAGAGATAAATGCTTTACACCGGAGAGGCAGTTTGATAACCTCAAGGTGTTCTCCATGCCAGCCTCCAGCTCTGCAAACTCCTGTGAAAATAAAACAGTGAGAGGAAGGTTGTGTGTGGGATAAGGTAATAGACTATTTTCAAAGTTGCTGAAACGAGCTTCCCCAGCAGCAGAAAGTTTGTGAAGTTTTCTGTAGTTGATGGTTGTTCATGAGGTAATGCAATGGTATATTTATTTGTAAAAGCAGATAAGGACAAACTTTTAAAATCTCTTGTATATTAATTGTTTTGCCAAATGTCATGTGCTTCAAAGCAGAGAGTGACTAAAGTGTCAGTTACAGCCCTCATTAGTTGCTATATTAATTATAAATTATCCTCAAGAAGGAGAGTGTGTTTGGCAAGGAGTGGCCTCAGTTTGGTCACATCCTCATCTTATTAATTCACCAGAACTGGTATGAGCTGAGAACATTAATAAAGCAGGAAGCCTTCTCTGCTCTGAGCCCCAGAATGTACATCAAGGACATTTTTAAATCAAAATGCCAGTATGAGTCATATTTTCATCAGCCAGGCATTCATCACCAGGGTTTACCATGATGTACTATTAGTTATAGTTGGAAACTCTACCAATTTAATAATAAATTACAGTCCTTGTGATCAAATTCTAAAAAGCACTGTAATTTTCCTCAGAACACTTGGATGAAATATTATTTTCCATCAATAGGTTCCTACCTTTTTCAGAGTTAGTATGTCTTCATCCTCCTTGTTTCCATATAATAGAGCTGTAAAAATAGACAAATGCTGCTTGGTACGCCCGACTGCAGCCAGTGTTTTACAAAGTCACTACAGACTTAGAATGACACATAAACTTCTACTGTTATGCGAGAGATGTTTTGATGAAACATTTAAAAGTGAACTGAATGTTCAGGGCTAAGAAATGTCCACCAAAGAACTGACTTTAGGACTCAGTTTCTTATATAATTACTTGAATAAGGGGGAACTATGGGTTCCAGCTGAAGACTAAGCTTTTAGCCACACTAGATAACACTGGGGTATTGTCTTCAGTATTAAACGGTGCTTGGTTCAGTGATACAAAATATTGCAGATGTGCTAAACATAATTTTGAGCTGCTTTGTTCAAGATTCAGACTCACCTTAAAATATACCCTAATAACTTAAGGGGCTTAACTAAAACTCAGAGCAAAGCCAATAAAAATTCCTAGGATGCCAGGTGAGTAAGAATTTGAAGAAGTTGATTAATATTTCTTTAGAAGGAAACATTTTTTTCCCACACAGCTGTAGAGCAGCAGCCTGTCAATGTAGAATCATGGACAACATTGTTCTGTGGAAATTACACTCATCACCCATTAAAAAATGAGAAAGATTCTATGTGGTAGTACTGAGATTGAATTTGTAATAAATAATATATAATACATATTTGTTTGAAGTGATCTCAGAAACTACCAAGCATATCCTGGCATGATATATTAAATTCTGCATTTCAGAGAAAGTTGAAACATATCAATAAGAGGTTCTCCATTTCCTTTCTTTTATCACCTGCTGATGGTTTGAGGTAGGAACTTATTGAGGTGAATCATAGGAGAACACATCTCTCAAACTGTTTTTAAGGTTGTTTACAGACCTAGCATTAATTGCAGTATTGATCTGCTCCCTCTTCTTTCCTTAATGCTGTCTACATAGTCTAGAGACTGAAGAAGCAGCTTTATTTAAGTTAAAGCTTAGCTTTTAAGTGGAACGTGTTGTTTATCAGAAGATCATCACTACTGTTTTTTCAGTGAATGTGCTTACTGCAGGCCTTAGGAATGTGCAGATACATGAAAGCAAAATTCATGTGTGCCTTTGTTTTGGCCAACAAAGGCACCATCAGCCTCTCTTGTGCAAAAATATTCTGAAATCTGTATCAGAGGAGTAAAAGGCAGAAGTACTAACCGCATTTATTTTGTGGGTTTTTTTGTTTTGTTTTTATGCTTTTGGTTTTAGTTTAGTTAGTTTGTTCGGTTTTGGTTGGTTTTTTTAAATCTCTTGTAATGTATGGATCTTTGTCGTAAGTATGTTATTATTAGTAAAACACTTGCAAAAATTCCTGATCTGGATCAGGCTCAAAGCAGAGTGGTGCATGAAAGCTTCTTATTATCTTCTCCACTCAGATGTTTCTCCATGAGACTCCCCTTTTTAAAATTTATTTTATAGCCTTTGCACAATGGTAACTGTGCTACCTTCCATCTGAGGACCATGCCATATTTACCCTTGTTCTATTCTGTTTGAATGCCTCAGTAATACAGTACAAGAATATTGCTAGGAGTTGCCTGAGAAGCTGTTCCATGCTTCTTTTCCCATCTCGTTCACAAATACCCCAAATGATTACATAATTGTTTTCAAGTAAATGCACAATTGTGGTTCTAGTAAAATCATTAGATTACAACAGTTTATTATCAATGTGTTGGTTTATAAAGCAAATATACCAGGCTTTGTGATTAAACTCCACCTTTGCATTCAGATTTGGGCTGTAACACTGACAGGTTAAATGCCCGGAGACCTCCTGAAAGGTGACTTGGTACATAATGGCACAAATGAAGAAGTTTTGCCATCAGAAGTTTAACTGCTGTTATATCAGCAGCAGTGCTCTTGATCTCACATCTAGTTACAGACAGAGGCATAGTTTCTCATCACCACTGTTGTGGAGTTGTGTCAGAGGCAGTGTATTTTACTGGCAGAACTCCAGGTGAACTCAGCTGGTTATCAGAATCTGGTTCTGGAGCAGTGCACTAGCAGTATTCTGATGCCTTTTTTGCTCCTCTCAATGCCCAGTCAAAATCCTGAGGTACTGTTGTACATGACATGTGATTGTCTCACACACAGTTATATAAATGTTGTTTTTCCAAACTTGACATTTCACACTGCTGAGGTGAGACATGGGGAGAAAATATGTTAGCCATTCAGCATCCCTATAAAATCTCATTTCATCTTTGAGGAATTGTCTGCTCTTTCCTGTTGGTTCATCTGTGTTGCTCCAGAGTGAGGGTGATCAGCAGAGACACTGCTGTGTTCCAGCACTGCTCACTCTTTATGGGTTTCCACTTTCTTTGCATTAAGTTTTTCCCTTGGAGCTTAAAGTGTACAGGTTGGTTTTTCTTAGTTACTTGCAGCCTATTTCTATGTTGATTTCGAGAAATAGGGGAAAATGCTAAATAATCACCAGAAAGAAAAGTCCTTTGTGATTTTTTTTCTTCATGTAAGAAAATTTAAATTGCATGCAATATGTTGCTGCATAGCTTCATTTTTATGTATTAAGCACAAAATAGATGGGTCATTTTTTTAGGACCCCCAGAATGCCAGAAGCATGCTTATGTCCCTTACACAGTCTCCCTGGCTAAGCATAGGAGGTGTTGCAGTGGTGGGGCTCATCATCCTTGGAATGCTCAGGTGCTGGGATGCTTTGCTATGACCCTCAGTATCCTGGGCAGGCAGTGGAGATGATGTGAAAAGCAGCAGTGCACAGCTGGCAGCCAGGGTACCTGCAAAAAAAGATCTGTGAAAGGAGTATCTTCCCCAGGACTTTTTTAATTCTTGCTTGTTGCAAAAGAGTCCCTGCCTACTTGGAAAACCAGCTTCTGGTGTATAGGGCTGGAAATGTTTGCCCTGGAATGAGATCTGCAGGGCCTGGAACATAGAGCCTTGCTTAACACATTAATTTTTTCTTTCATGACATGAAGAAAAAAAGTACCTGTGATTGCTGGTGACTGCTGAGGGTTCCTGTTAGTTTCAGTCTACAAGTTCTCTCTATGAGAGACATCTCCCATTCCTTTAGTATAATATTGTCAAAGGTCAAAAGGATAGCAGTTTTAGCTTGAACTTCACCAAAGGGAAATATTACAAGATCTTATATGAAGAGCAAAGGTTTCCAATCATTAAAGGGAAGAAAGAAGAGAACAATTTAAAAATAGTGTCTATAAGGGTAGGGGAGAAAAAAAATCAACTCTTTACTTAATGTTCATTAAAAATGATAAGTAACTCTAATGAGAAGATAGGAGGCTCCATCAGGTAGACAGTTTGGTATGCCTATTTTTTCTCCTCGAGTGGTCCATCTGTGAATAGTTTACTTGCTGATGACTGAACTTAAATAGGAGAAGTGAGTGATCTTGTGGAAGTGAATATGCTCAGCTCCTCCCCTAGGGCATGCTGAATTGTAGTGTATTTAGTTTTGGTGTAAGAAAGAGCCAAAGAAGTAACATCAACAAATCCACACTGTGTCCCACTTCAGCATTAAGACCTGCAATGGTAGGGGCAGATGTTCTTGTCCTTTGCTTTGCTGTTATAAGAAGTTTTAAAGGTCAGTCTGGGACATTGTTCAGGGATGGAGCACAGAGGCATCTGAACCCACTGTGGGCAGAGGTGACAGCAGAGCAGGGCTGCAGATGACAGCCTACCCCTTCCTGGAGGCATTGGAAGGACCAGGACAAGGGTGCCTCTCCAGGACTTGTCCACTGGAAGGGACTTCCAGCAGTGATTTCTGCAAGCAAGACCTTTTGCAGATTTTGGCAGTCTCTTGCTGTAGGAGGCCTGGGTGAGATTTGTTTCAACAGCTGATGTACATAACCCTTAGCAGAGACACAGGCCCAAGTGACTTCTGTTTCTGTCTTTGCCAGAGTTCCTGCTTGCTTAACCCAGCAAGTGACTTTTCCTCCCTGCCTTCCTTGATTAGGCTTTACTGCTGGGACATTTTGCCAGCCAACTGCCAAACTTCAACTTCTTTCTCTAATCTTTCAAATTCCTCTGTCATCAGCCTTTGAAATCTGCCTGAAAAAACCTCATAATCGACTTTGGATTTCTTGTAGCACAAAAAGGAGACTCCAACCCTCAACACAATTCCCTTGGTTCAGATAACTTCAGTTGTTTGATGTTAGCTGAAGAGGTTGCTTAGCATTTTCTTCCCAAATAAGTTGTTTTTCTCTCCCACTCTGCTTATTTTTCATAATAAAAAATGGGCAAGTGCCACTGACAAGAGACTGAGGGTGAAAGTAGTGCTGGGATTGAATTGTACAATGAGTGAGGCATACACTGGTATCTGAAGTTGCAGGTCGCCTTGGGTATCTCTTCCAGGAAAGAAGGATTTAAGTTTCCCCGCTTCTGAACTTTGCCCTTATGTAAGCACTGATTTCCCACAAAAAAGGAAATTCATGAAATGAGAAAACCTCAGATGTGGAGGCTGTGAAGAGCCGGAAGCACTGTTACTAGAAATCTGATGAGTGATAACAGCACAAGAGTAGAGTGCTTGGGGTAGGCGTGTTCAGTGTTACGCTGGTTTTATAATTTCTCTGAGTGGAACTGGGGCATTAATGCTGCTCTTATCTCTGTAGTGTCTGTATGCTTCAATTTGTTCCTTCTGTGGGCCTGGAAGAGCTCCTCTGTGAAGAGGAGAGTTGTGCTATGTTTATTAGCATTGCCTGAATGTGAAAGAAGTGTGTAAAATCTCTCAGGGGATGCTTTCTGGGTCTGGGAACTGGTGCAAACTCAGTAGTAATACTCCAAAGAATCATACTGTGCACTGGAGCTGTTTCCATGCTGGGAATAATTTATACAGATCAGGTAGAAAGTTGTGTTTTGTGTTAGTTACTGACTTGTGAAGTGCATTTGGCCAGGGGATTTTCTTTTTTTTTTTTCCCCCCTAGCTGAAAATAGTTGCGGTTATATTAGGGCTGTGTAAACTTTCTCAGATTTCTCTGATCGGTAAAAATTAATTCTGTTGGCTTGTGTGTCCACAGCTGTTAGCAAGCCCTCTTTGGCATGGATTTAGTGGTTTGCTTGAATAAACCAGCAAGGCAGGAAACAGGCATTCGAAGAGGTGGTTTACTGACAGTGAATGCTGTGGAGGGGGAAGTAGAGAGGAGTAAAGATGCTAGCTTTCCAGAAGTGGCTTTCCTGCATAGACCTGTCATCCCCAGAGAGCAGGACCAAATGAGTCTGTAGTTTCAGGCTGACTGTCTTGCAGTATGGGCTTTACTAACAGGCAGTTTTTAAAACTCTGGCATGGAGCATTGCACAGTCTCTGAATACAACTCATTAGGAAGAGATTTTATGTTTGTTTGTTTGGTTCTTCTTTTCTTAGTAACACTGCCATTCACCCAGACTTGCTCCATAAAAATAAGGGACATGGCACAGTCCCATCCAAAGCAAAAACTTCAAATATGTTCTTTGCGACACAGAGGCTTAAAATCCGAACCAGACGTGATCTCCTATACAAAATTTCTGCAGATCTTAAATGTTTCAGTTTAGGTTGATAGTATCTCTTTGTGTCATATGTGAGGTTTATCTCAAATAAATAGAACAAGCCCAACAATTTTAGACAAACACAGTGCTAAATGAACATCCTGTCCATTCCATTCTTTTTCTTTTATTGCTTGTTATTCCAGACACAAGCACTGGAGTGAAGGTTACAAAATCACTCAGGACATGCCAAACAATTATAGTCTAATCATAGTAGAATAGCTGGGCAGTGGTGTTCATCAGTTAAACAAATGAAACAACATTTTCACTTGCACGTTGAAGTAAAAATTTGTTTTAGACACTGAGATCTTGTCTGAAGGGCAGAAAAAACAGGTGTCTTTCCTTTTTTTTGGTACAAATAAGCGAAACAAGACTAAATTCCTCAGAAAAATTTAAAGAACATAGAAACAAACACACAAATCATTTTAGTACACTGTGTTCTTTTTCATTTTCTTCATTACACACATAGTTATCATGTTTGTCTTCACTCATAACTAATGGGCATCTACATTTTTTTTTTCTCAAATAGGTTTCCTTTCAATATAACCGGCTGCACTGCATAGGTAAAGAGAACAACCCTTTTTTTCCTCAGATTGTCTCCTCCATATTTCTAGTTTGAGGCAAAAATTTACATAACTCTTTGATTCTGGAAAGGAGTAGATTTTGCAAAATTACTAACAGTCCCTGGCAGAATATAATTCAGATTGAGTCTTCTGCAAGGATGTAGTGGTTACTTTAATGACATCTTCAAAATATAAATGATGCAAGAGACCTGCCTACTGTGAAGACTGTCTCCTTTCAGGATATATGGTGTCTTTTGGCATTCATTAATATGCACTTGCACTTGCAGATGAAATGTTTAAATGTTTGATGGTAGACCTCTGTATATTTAGAGTAGGTTCTGTGGATGCATATTTAGCATGTAAGTGAATTGTTGATATTTGCATTTTTAAAAAATGTGTTTGGATAGTGCTTTTCTCATCAGTTAAAATACTAACTTTATATTGGTCTGAGAACATTTTCAAATACCTTTTTTTGTGCTGTGTCTTAAATCACTTTGTCTCTCCCCCATCATGGTGACATTTGATAGACATCACATTGTAGACAGTGTACTTGGGGAGGGATTTGGGGGACTGCTGAGTTAATAGACAGTGTCCAGGGAGGACGAATTCTCCTGGCAGAACCCTGTGGAAAAGGCCATTTTGAGCAACTCCACAGCTCAGGATTCCAATGGGGGGGAAATGCCCCAGAGATCCCACAGGAGAAGAGGCTCCAAACCCAGCCCAGGTTGCTCTGAGGAGGAAAGACCCACCGTATGCCGGGAAGGTGGCCAAGGATCAAGCCAGAGCTTGGACCTCGTGGTCCACGAGCAGCTTCACGATGGGGAGAAGCCCTGTAAGTGCTTAGAGTGTGGGAGCTTCAGCCAGAGCAGCAACCGGATCCTCCACCATCGCATCCACATTGGGGAGAGGTCCTACGAGTGTGGGGAGTGTGTGAAGAGCTGCAGAGACAGCTCCCACCTGATTGTCCACCAGATGATCCCCACTGGGGAGAGGCCCTACCAGTGTCCTGACTGTGGGAAGAGGTTTTGGAGCAGCTCAAATCTCCTCCTGCACAAATGGACTCACACAGAGGAGAGGCCCTTCTGCTGCCCCAGCTGTGGGAAGGTTTTCAAGCAAAATTCCAAACTTGTCACCCACAGCGCATCCAAACCTGAGCAGAACTCTCCCCAGCCCACAGACCCCCCAAAACCCATGGGACCACGGGGCTGTTCTGGGCCAAAGGGGGATTTTGGTTCCAAAGGGCTTTTCTGTTGCTGTTGCTGTTGGTGCTTGGAGCAAATAAAGAGCTGAAGACAACCCAAAAGCTGGATGTAGCGGGGGCTGTGCTGTGCTGGGACCCTCCCCGAGTGCCGAGCTGGGTCCTGGCAGGTTAATTAACCCTGGGCTGGCATGGAGGGGGCTGTCTTACCATTTATTGGCCATGGGGATGGCGAAGGTACTGGGATGGGACCAGACACATGGCCCAGCACCACTGGGGTCTCCTGAGTGACACTGAGTCCTGTTGGTGACACTGAGTTCCACTGGTGACAGGAGGTTTGGTTGGTGACACTGGGTCCCATCAATGACACAAGACGTGCTTGGTGACACTGGGTCCTGTCAGTGACACAGGATTCGGTTGGGGTGACACTGAGTCCCACTGGTGACATGAGGTTTAGCTGCTGACACAAGGTCCCTTCAGTGACACTAGGTCCTGTCAGTGACAGTGGATCCCTTCTGGGGATACCTGGATCTGGTTGGTGACACTGGGTCTGGTCAGCACTGCCATCTCCTCACATCCCTTGCCACGAGGAGCACACCTGGTCCCCACCAGTGCCACTGGTGCCACCATGTCCCCACTGTGCCCATGCTGCTGTGTCCCCACTACATCCCCTTTGCCAGGGCAAAGGCTTGGATGCCAATGATGGCATGGCTCAGGATCAGTGCGTGGATGTCATGGGTGCCTTTGAGGATCACCACACCTCAGCCTGTACCCCAGGACCCCCCAGGATCCCCCAGGAAACCCCCAGTCTCCCTCCCTGCCGTACCCTTGTAGGTGTTGATGGCCTCAAGGTTCATGAGGTGCTGGATCACATGGAACTTGTAACAGATCCTGCTGCCCCCCAGCACGTCCTGTGCATCCCTCGCCATGCCCAGTGCCTTCCTGCATGAGTTCCGCTTCAGCATTGACATGATCTTGGGGGCAGCACTGTGGAGACATGGATAGAGACACACTGACCCCCTCCAGAACCCCCCCAGTAACCCTGGGGACAGTGCCACTCACCTGCCCTTGTTCTTGTGGCAGCTGAGGTGCAGGCAGGCATGTAGCCCCAGTGTGATCTCCGTCACCATGTCCGCCAGCTTCCTCTGCACCAGCTGGTTCTGGGCCAGCAGGTCCCCAAACTGCTTGCTGCGGGCCAGGGGAGGGGGGCAGTGAGTTCTGGGGGGCTGAGGGGTGGTGGGACTGCTCAAAGCACCCCCAGACCCCTGTTATCTGTCGAGCACATATTGCTGCACTGTCTCCAGAGTCCAGAGAGGGACACCATTAAACGGGAGGGACACCATGCTGAGGTGTTGTCTTTCTGTGTGGGTGAGTGCTGTGGACTCTTCACCTTATCAGCGGGATGATCAGGGGCCAGGTGGCACAGCCAGCAGTGCGTCTGGGAGCACGCACCGCTCCCTCTGTGCTGGTGCTGTGCCAGCCGACTGCCCTGCTCAGTGAGGAGCCTGGCATCCTGCCCTGCAGAGCTGTGGGACAAAGTCCCTGAGACTGGAAAGCAAGATCTACTGCTGTGACACAATTTGAAGACTGTTGTTTTTGGTGGTCGTTTCTTTCCTAGGGGCATTTCTAGCATGCTGTCTCAATTTAATTTATTTCCTTAACTGTCCTAAAGTTTTATAAACCATGATTAGCAAATCCTCTCATCCTGGCAGGCAATGATACTGCAGCAGAAGAAACTGTGATGGTGAAGGAAGTGATTTGCCCAGGGTTACAATGCCAGTGTCAGACATGTGTGTATTTGGACTCTGCAAACCACCTCTTCCCACTGAGGATGGCCAAGCAGAGATGGCATCTGTGCCTTAGGAACAACATTACTTTTCCAGAAGCAGGGCTGGGATGTGGGCTAAGTACATCCCAAGTGATACACTTTGCTTCAGGCCATTTTGCCAGGGGATGAGTTTCCTTCTTAATGTGACCACCTCCATTCTGCTTGACATGCCTTTTAAATCAAAAGAGGGAAGAAGAATGAGATTCCTCTTGTGGCACAAAGACATGAGTTTCAGAACTTGTCAGAAAATATCTTGTGCCCCAAACTCTAAAGATACATCATTTTGCAGCTGTTTCAAGAGATTAGAGCAAATGTTTTCTGGGAATAAATGTCTACTTAGATGTGGCATTTCAAATGAAACCTAGAATGTCCTCTTTGACAATTTCAGCTTTTGTCTTCCCATCTGGAAAATGCAATTTCTCAGTGGTATTAACTGCAGTTGCCAAAAGTCACTGGACTGGTGTTGACTTACATTTACTGAAGATGTCTGGATTGATATTCAAGGAGTAGCTGAAAAGTGTGGCTTGTTTTATTTTGTTGTGGTCTACATTGGTAATATTTGCCTGGATAGCTGTATTTGTAGACTTGTCTTATTTCTGTATATCTTTAAAGATGCATTCCTTTTGTAGCTTAAATGGGGAAAAACTTACAGGGTGGAAGCACTTTTCTGGCCTGTCTAACTGTATAATAAACTAGGTGTTTTCCTGTTACATGGTTATCATCACAAGTCACTCCCCTTGCTGACACTATGGCATGGGCAAAAGTTGTGGTGTGCAGCCTTTTTTGCACCCAGCCATTTTTGCACCCAGCCTTTTTTGCACCCAGCCTTTTTTGCACCCAGCCTTTTTTTCCCTCACCTGCTCTCTGTGTGAAGCAGCAGATCAGCTCATATCACATTGAAGACAGTCAGACTCCAGCTCTGGCAGCTGTCAGATGTCTACTGGTTTTACTGGATCCAGCTGTCAGATAAAGGCAATTAATTATTTTTAAGTGGTTAAGTGACAGCTGTAGTCTCTTGTCCCACCTGCTGTACGAAGCTTTATGTTTAGGAAAAAATATTTAATTAATTTGTTCTGTACAGCATAGATAAATCTGCGGTGTAAATACTGCAGTGCTGTGTAATTCCCACAGTACAGATAATGTGATGTTCTTAGGGAATCCTTACTGGTGAGGTCATGCCATGGAAGAAAGCAAAAGCTAAATGGGGATGCCTCACCTCTGTTCCTGGTAAGACCATGGAAGAAATCCTCTATAGGCTGTGCTAAGGCACACGGAGGACGGGGAGGTGATCCAGGACAGCCAGCATGGCTTCACCAAGGGCAAGTCCTGCCTGACAAACCCAGTGGCCTCCTGTGATGGAGCGGCTCCATCAGTGGACAAGTGAAAGGGCCACAGATGTAATTTATCTGACTTCTGTAAAGACTTTGACACATTCCCCCTAACATCCTTCTCTCTAAACTGGAGAAGTGGAGAGAGATGCATTTGATGAGTGGACTGTTCCGTGGATGAGAAATTAATTGGACAGTCACATCCAGAGGGTAGTGGTCAATATCTCAGGGTCCCAATGGAGATTAGTGACAACTGGTGTCCTTAAGGAGTCTGTATGGGGACTAGTGTTATTTTTTTTCTTCATCAATAACATGGACAGAGGGATTGAGTGCACCCTCAGCAAATTCTTAGATGACACCAAGCTGAGTGGTGCAGCTGCAGGATGACACACGTGACAGATGCCATCCAGAGGGACCTGGAAAAGCTTGAGAAGTGGGCCCATGGGAGTCTCATGAAGTTTAACAAGACCAAGTGCAAGGTGCTGCACCTGGATCAGAGTAACCCTTGGTATCAGCACAGGCTGGGGATGAGCAGATGGAGAGCAGCCCTGGGGAGAAGGACTTGGGGCTGCTGCTGGGTGAGAGGCTGGACATGAGCCAGCCATGGGCACTCCCAGCCCAGAAAGCCAAACGTGTCCTGGGCTGCATCCAAAGCAGCGTGGGCAGCAGGGGAGGGAGGGGATTCTGCCCCTCTGCTCTGCTGTGCCCCTACCTAGAATGCTGTGTGCAGCTCTGGGTCCTCCAACATTAGAAGGATGTGGACAGGTTGCAGCAGGTTCAGATCACAGAAATGATCAGAGGTCTGAAGCACCTTCACTGCAGAAAAGGCTGAAAGAGTTGGGATTGTTCAGCCTGGAGAAGAGAAGGCTCTGGGGAGACCTTGTTGTGGAGTTTCAGTACTTTAAGGGGACTTATATGATAAATGGGATGAACATTTTCAGCAGGACTTGTAGAGTAGGCCAAGGGGGTTTTAAACTAAAAAAGGGTAGACTTTTATAAGTTATAAGGAAGAAATTTTAACTATGAGAGTGGTAAAACACTGGAACAGGTGGCCCAGAGCGGTGGCAGATGCCACATCCCTGGGAACATTTCAGGTCAGATTGGATGGAGTTCTGAGCAAGTTGAAGGTGTCCCTTCTCATTCCAGGGGGGCTGATGGCCTTAAAAGATCCCTTCCAACTGAAAGTATTATATGATGCTATGATTCTGTGTTTTGCTATTTTTCTATATAAACACTGAATACTGAATTATATATGACATATGTAAATGTGTCTGAAACCTGCCTTGAATATGAAAAGTTCAGTTTTCTCAGAAAATATCTGGAGGACTGGATTTCCCAGCCCACTGCTGCATCAGAGATAGCAAACCTAAGATAATTCACACTTATTTTACAAGCACTTTCCTGAAAGGTAAAAAATGATGGCGAGAGATTTTCTGTTGTGTATTACATCTAGCTGAACACTTGCAGATTGATTAAAATCTTCCCCTTGGAGATGACACTGCATATGAGACTCCCTGTCTGCTTCTGCTTTGAAGGCAACTGTTCACACCTGCTTTATTTAAAAATGAAAATTTGCTCTGGGCAACATTAGAATGTAAAGGTTTTTTCTAGCTCCTGAAATGTAATCCATTTTCTTTTAGCCATCAGTTAAATCCTGCTGCTCACTGGGTAAAGGTGATGAACTTAAATGTAGGAAATGAATGTCCTGGTGCCAGACCACTTGTAGTCCTGGCATTTTTTTTTTTTAAATACCTATTCCAAGTAGTTTCCCATTGCCTCTGTTTTCTGAACCCTGACATGGAGTTCACTATAAGATGTATTTTCTAATAAGAGGCTGATTAAAAGTCACTCTCTCTCTGCAGGAACAAAGAAAAATAGGTTA
This sequence comes from Hypocryptadius cinnamomeus, assembly GCA_013400635.1. Taxonomy (NCBI): domain Eukaryota; kingdom Metazoa; phylum Chordata; class Aves; order Passeriformes; family Zosteropidae; genus Hypocryptadius; species Hypocryptadius cinnamomeus. The sequence continues at coordinate 131,758 of VYZP01012257.1, forward strand.
TTTTCCTGTGGACCATTTCTGTCCTGACTGTCAGTATTTGATAGCTTTCATTCCTGGAAGCTGTGCTGCTTTGAACGAGGGTATCTGCAAGCTGGTTTTGACTCTGGGGGATTTTCTCCACCCTTCCTTGCAGAAAGAGTGAANATCTCAGGGTCCCAATGGAGATTAGTGACAACTGGTGTCCTTAAGGAGTCTGTATGGGGACTAGTGTTATTTTTTTTCTTCATCAATAACATGGACAGAGGGATTGAGTGCACCCTCAGCAAATTCTTAGATGACACCAAGCTGAGTGGTGCAGCTGCAGGATGACACACGTGACAGATGCCATCCAGAGGGACCTGGAAAAGCTTGAGAAGTGGGCCCATGGGAGTCTCATGAAGTTTAACAAGACCAAGTGCAAGGTGCTGCACCTGGATCAGAGTAACCTCTGGTATCAGCACAGGCTGGGGATGAGCAGATGGAGAGCAGCCCTGGGGAGAAGGACTTGGGGCTGCTGGTGGGTGAGAGGCTGGACATGAGCCAGCCANAAATGTGTCTGAAACCTGCCTTGAATATGAAAAGTTCAGTTTTCTCAGAAAATATCTGGAGGACTGGATTTCCCAGCCCACTGCTGCATCAGAGATAGCAAACCTAAGATAATTCACACTTATTTTACAAGCACTTTCCTGAAAGGTAAAAAATGATGGCGAGAGATTTTCTGTTGTGTATTACATCTAGCTGAACACTTGCAGATTGATTAAAATCTTCCCCTTGGAGATGACACTGCATATGAGACTCCCTGTCTGCTTCTGCTTTGAAGGCAACTGTTCACACCTGCTTTATTTAAAAATGAAAATTTGCTCTGGGCAACATTAGAATGTAAAGGTTTTTTCTAGCTCCTGAAATGTAATCCATTTTCTTTTAGCCATCAGTTAAATCCTGCTGCTCACTGGGTAAAGGTGATGAAATTAAATGGAGGAAATGAATGTCCTGGTGCCAGACCACTTGTAGTCCTGGCATTTTTTTTTTTAAATACCTATTCCAAGTAGTTTCCCATTGCCTCTGTTTTCTGAACCCTGACATGGAGTTCACTATAAGATGTATTTTCTAATAAGAGGCTGATTAAAAGTCACTCTCTCTCTGCAGGAACAAAGAAAAATAGGTTATTTTCCTGTGGACCATTTCTGTCCTGACTGTCAGTATTTGATAGCTTTCATTCCTGGAAGCTGTGCTGCTTTGAACGAGGGTATCTGCAAGCTGGTTTTGACTCTGGGGGATTTTCTCCACCCTTCCTTGCAGAAAGAGTGAAGGGGGTCTGTGGTCCTTGCTGGAGCTTCTCAAACTGTGCAGGAAATGATTCCTTGTATGCAGCCCGCTGATGTGGGTAGGGAGCTCTTGTTTTCCTGGTGCTGTTTTGTTGCTGAGACATCTTGACAAGGGGGAAGGAGAGGGGAAGCTTCAGAAACCACAACACCAACAATAAAAACAACAATAATAGCAATTATAAAAAATCTTCCCAAGTCTTCTAATTTTTCTCTTTTAATATGACAAACAGTCTCATGGTAGTTGTTTGTTTTCTGCTTTGTCAGGAAATAACTTGTTTGTATGCTTGTGACTCTTTATGTTGTGGCTCTTTGCACATGCCACTCTATGGTTTCTAGTGTTCTTTATGGTATGCAATCTATTATTTATCATGATCACATTTCCAGTCTTTATTCTCTTCTTTTTACACTGATTCATCAAGACACCTGTACTTCTCTATGTTCTATTTCTTCCAGAAATACCTGCATACTCTTCAATACATAGGCTAGATTATGTTCTGATGATACTGAAGTAAAAACTGATTTGTTTAAACTTCCCGCTTGAGCAGAACAGCAGGCGACCTGTGGTCATAATTTTCTCCAGTTCTGTATTAGGGAAAAAATATAGTTATTAGCTTTTGGGGTAGGCAGTTTAAAGTCAAATGAGTATAATTAAGGTCAGCACTGAGTCAGCCTTGAAGGCTGTGATTCAGCTGTGATGCCCTGTGCCTTGCAGAGTGCAGCCCCACGCCCCAGCTATCCCTTTCTGTGGCTGCCAAGCTGTGCTCCTGTGGGGGTGAGGGCAGAGCACAGCTAGGCCATGATGTGTCTGTATTTGTAAGCTATACAGTGTAAGGAATGTCCCCAGGCGCTGGAACCTGGCAATCTCTTAAATTGCTAAAACACTTGGAGTTTCAACCCCTGTCAGAGAGAACTCTCCTAGAAAACTGCCGGGCACTTACTTGAAATTTACTGTGGGCCATGGCCCACATCCAGCATGCAGTTTACATCCAGCCACCCTCTCCTGAAAGAGGGGAGATTTAATAGTAGGCACCCAGGTTACTCCATGCCAAAGAATGGCTATTCACATGCTCGATTTACTCAAGTAGCTGCAGCTACTGTCTTTTGCCTTTTGCTGATAAACAGGCAGGTCCAGTACCAGTGTCAAAGTGTCAGGAGATCTGAGATGTCCTCCCATAGCATGTTCTTTGTCAGAAATGCATGCACCACAGCTCTGTAATTAGTTAGGGAGATTAGGGAAAAGCAGTTTGACTTCCTCATAAAATAAAAGAAAAATCAGGAAGGGATAGGGAAGTGTCTGTTGCCTTTTAGACAAAACAGCCACTGCCACAGGGCGTGGTGGGACACAGCAGACCCCAGGCAGACACAGGGCAGTGCCCTGCAGAGGGTGAGCCCCATGGGGCCTCTGTGCAGGGCAGTGGTGGGTGGGACCTGGCCAAGGGGTCACCGTGGGGCCCTTCAAGAGCACAGGCAGTGCACAGGCACAGGGGTAAGGCAGGCAGGATCACTGCCTTGGAGCAGACTTTGGCTGTGCTGGACATCCACCAGGGGAAATCCAGCAGGGACACCCCATCAGGGAGTTGTAAAGTTGTCACTGCCATCAGCAGCATTTCCTGTGAGTGTGCTACCTGGCTCCCTGCCTCACCAGGGTGAACCACCTGTCTTTCCTCCTCCTTTCCAGGGCTGCTTTGTTGACAGTGATCTCTGATGAGTGTGGTACACAATGAGGTTACAGTCAGTCCACCTGCTTTAATGAAGACCATCTTCCTTTGTCCTCTTTTGAACATATTTGTCAACCTGTTTCCCATGGTGAAATGGCTTTCTTTTGTGTTTTCTCATGCTTGTCAGGGGAGGGAAGATCTATGCATGCATCAGAATTTTCCTCAGTTCCAAGTGAAATATGGCCACTGGTGAAAACCCTTTGCCTTATAGAAGTTCGTTGTACAGGTACACTGTACATAAATACAGGATGAATACATAGAAGTGCTCAAGAACTAAATGGTACAGCCCAAATAAATAAGGCCCATCCAAACAAATGGTCTTTGGTTTGGATAGGCTTTATTTGTGCCCTGTCCATGATGGAGAGTATTCCTGGTGTAATAATGAAAAGAGCAACATCAAGAGTAATGTGGCAGTGACTGGTATGCCTTGTGGTAAATTCAATTTACAGTGTTTGTATTTTGTTTGAGATGCATGAAAAAAAGAAACAGAAGGCTGCTTTGGGTATTCAGTACAACTTGGAAAGTAAGCAGGCTTCTCACTTCCTACCCAAAACAAACAAACAAAAATACCTGCAAAAATAAAGATGTTTTCTATGAGATGCCGCAGAAAACCAGTCTAACTCTTTGGAAGCTGAGCTATTTAAATCAAATTACTTTTGGCAGTGTCATAGCTTTGTATGCAACTGCCAATAAATGACAGAAAATACCCACCCTGAGTTAATTTTGCTTTTATAAAGTTTATAAATATGAGTAATGGTTTAAGTTGCAAAGCTCTTGCTGTTGTCAGCTGTTTGTTCCACAGTGCATAAATCTTACTATAATTAGAAGTGTATATTTAACACATGAATTTTTATCTCATTACACTTCAACATAAGTGTAAAATCTTGGTTTTCTGTAATGTTTTGTTCCTGGAACATATTGTTCTTTCAACACTTTCATCATAATTAATTGGTTACTTACTGTTGCAATAAAATTTCATAGTGCTTAGAAATGGAGAAAATCATCAATAACTTTTGAGAGAACCTGATTAAAAAACGCTATCTGTTAAAAAACTTTACTAAATATGTTAATAGGCTTTCCCTAGTGGATGACTGTTTTTTCTGTTTTGTCACACTTACCTGATTTTTTCTAGCTATAGAAACACTCAATCTCCTGCAAGTTGGAAAACATTGTAAATATGATCGGCTAGAAAAAATAGCATGTGAACAGATTCTGTCATGGGAAGGACAGGAATATGGATCTTCTCCTGTATGGATTGAAAGAGGCTATCCAGCTCACTGGTTTATTACAATATGAATTTTTATAAGAGGATTTCTTGGATGTAACCTATTGTTTCTATTCTTTTTTCCTCCCCTTCACTCTTTCCCAATCTTCTGGCAATATTGAATGAAAAAATGTTTTCTTTCATGTGTGTTTTTGCCAGCCCCAGCACTGAACTCTAGTTTTCAATGGTTGTTTTGCAGATATAACTGGTAGAGGGGCTACAGAAGGCAATATTTTGGTGGCTTGTTTGTTTGTTTTGTAGTTTCAGTTTGTTTTGTTTGGGTTTTTTCCCCACTTGGTTCATTTGCATTGTCTTGAGTTCCCAGTATCAAGCAGTGTCCTCCCTAAATGTGGGAAACCCTTCGTTGATAGTATACATGCTGCAGAAACACTGATTAAAAAAATCACCCAAGCACTGATTCAGGGTGTACCCACTTATGGTTTAATCTTTCTAGTATTGAGAGTATTGAGCTTTTGAGGCGATGTGGTGCAGCTAGAGAGTTAACCTATCTGTCCCTTTTGGGAATCCAGATACAGTACTGTTTGCCTTCACTGGCCATCAGAATACTATAATCAAGGATAGGGGCAAGCAGAAAGCTCACTGATGGTGCTCTGTTACAAAAAAAAAAAGTTTTTGTTTTGTTAAATTTTTTTCTTATAATAAATATGCTTTTATTTTCTTGTTGACTGGTACATCCTAAGCAAAGATGAAGGCTTTTGAAAAATAAAAGTAAATATATTAGACTGCCCTTCAAGAGGGTATTTATTAATAAATTGCTAAAAGCTTTTAGGGAGAAACTGTACTAAGCTACTAAATGACTTCTCAGAATTCTCCTGTGACATTTTTCTTGGTAATATTTTTCCCTCTCTCTTCCTTTCCTCTCCTCAGTGCAGCAGTTTATTTGAGAACTCCCCTTGACATTATGCCTTTACCATATTTGAGAGCCCATCACACAGTGTGTGGAGAAGCACTGCTAGGGGTGGCCACTCAGAGGTACAGTCCCTCTTGCCGTGTTTCAAGCATTGCAATATGCAGACTGGTGTCCCAGTTTAGGGTGCTCCATGCAGATGCAAGGGGAACTGTGAGGTTGAGTTTTTGTCTTACCAATTTCTAAACAGGAGAGCAGAAGGTCTCTAAGGACTAGTGCACTTACCCTTGAGCAGAAGAAGAGGAAAGATGGTGAAAGAGATTTTTATCTCAGAGTGCAGGTTTGGAACTATTTATAACTGCTTCAGGAGTGGATAAGCAAGAGGGTGTCATAAGACCCTAAAAAAACTCTGCTCCAGGTGCTGTGATAATAAAACCTCAAACAGGATATGTAGCAAATATAGGGAAAAAGCCCCTGCAAACAAACAAACCACAAACTGGAGATAACAAGGTAAGTTTCAGTGGTAACAGTTCCTGCCCGAATAGATAGCAACACACAGGACACATGTAGATAGCAGGTTCTATGGACTGGAAAAGGCTTGAAGGAAACACTAAAAAAAAGGAGGGAGAAAGTAAATAGGAAGAAAAAAAACCTTATTTGATTTCTAAGTCCTCTAAGCAGTAACCACATCCTCTCTCTCCCCCAGCTGCTTTTCTTTAACCACCCAGCCAGTGCTGCTCATATGGGCAGCGCTCCCATTGAGAGTGAGAATTTGTCACTTGGCCATGATGAGGAAACACTTCCTCCTGACCTTTCCCTTTGTGTGTTTTCATAATTTATGGCTGCAAAGTTTGTTCAGCTGTTAGGTTGGGGTCAGTGTACCACCTTCTAGTTCAGTTATGTCTTAAATTTGGCAGACCAAGGACAGACCTGATGTATGCAAGAAGCCAGGACAGGGAACATTGCCCTCCTCATCCACCCACACAAGTGGTTTTGGGCATAAGATGAAGAAAAAGAGTCCTTAGAGCTGAGTTGTGTGCTGGCCTTGACAGGTACAGTGAGGGCCTATGGAAAGCTTTCTAATCACCAAAATTGTTAAAGTCAATATACCACAACATCCCCTCTGCTTCCTTAGGAGTGCCTGCTGGAAGAAAGGACTACAACCAGACCATGGGTGCAGGTGTTGTGAGTGATGGCAAATACTTTGAAGATGAGAGTCTGCCCCCGGGAAGGGAGGGTCTGCTTGCAGCAGCATCCTCTGGGCAGCCCCTGCTCACCCTGCAAGACTAGCATCCTCCCTGGGAGAAGCACTGCTAGTGCTTTGTATTTAGTATTTTGGGGACTGTCAGAGGTTTTATCCCAGGTATGAGAGAGAGACAGCAGCAGTAGGTTTTGCACTGGAGGGTCCTATAAGGATAGGACCCTTCTTCCCTGGATTGAAACTAGGGATTGTTCTAATCAGTAGAAGAAGCCAGTGCCACTTTGCCACCTTGAATGGGTCTTCAGCAAGTGATGTTATTTTGCAGCTGAATTGGCTAAAATTCCTTCCTTTGCTCTGCTGAGAACTGAGTTGGCTACCCTAGTGCAGCTAACTTTTTTAGGGAGTTGCACAAATGCCTAGTAATGCAACCAGACAAATTGTCTGAAAGGCGACAAAATTAGACGACATATTTGTTTGCAGAAATGTATGGGAACTTAGAGCATCTTTTAGGGAAAAAAATATGACTTTCCCCCCCAACTTTTGTTTTTTCTACTTAGCTTATTTTACTTTCTTGCAAATGTTTGTCTTTAACTCATTGTAACTTTCCCTTTACCCTTCTTTGTTATAATATTTGGTCTGATTATCTTCTTAAATAATAGTTTTAAACCACAACTAAGTAAGAGATATTTTCTGAATTGTCAAGGAATGGACAAGACTGAGATAAAATGATCCAGGAATGATACAAAAAAAAAGCTAGGTATTTTCCAAAGTTGCCCCCTTGCAAGTCAGTTTTTAAGTCTTAGTTTCAGGATCTGCTGTGTACTTAGATTGCCTGCATTTGGGGAGCGAAGGACTGGTGTTGTTCAAAGGGAATCTATTTGGTAATATACATGGAAAACCCACCACAACACATCTTTCTCCCTACCAAGATGAGAAGGAGGGGATTATGGCAAATATACAGAAGGAGCTTGCTGCTTGTATGAGACAAAAGAGAACCAGCTGGGCTGCTGGAGCTTGGAGGGTGAAAGTGGCAGATCTAATTGATGTGGCATCACAAAAAGCCAAATGCCTACATGAACAATGGCTTGTGCCTTGGTTGGTGTCAGAAAGTTGCATCAGTGTTAGCACTAGTGGGAAATATGTAGCTAATTTCTTTTGTCAGGATGAATCAAAGCCTATAGAAGTCTGGGCTTGGAATCCGGAGAAAATGCTGCTATTTTTAGGGGAGTGGGGTGCAACTCACAGTGTGAAAGTTTAGCAGTGTCCTCACAGGTTATCCAAGCATCTGATAGAAAAGTGGCTGTCATGCCCTTTGTACAGGGTAACCTTTGTCTCAGATGTGCTTTTGTTAAACAGTAATTGTGGATGGAACAAAAACAAACCTCTGCATTCTCCTCTCTCTATCTATTGGTTCTGTTACATGCCCGAACAGGTAAAACAGTGCTTAGCAAGCTGGTTGCATTTTGATTTTGCTGCACTTACCCAGGATCTGAGAAAACACATAACAGTTTTGACTGCAAGGGTCAGCTGCATATTTCTTGGAATACTGCTTTGGTTTTAAAATGCAGCCTTTCCAAGTGGGTCAAGGAAAAATATCTTCGATGGAGCAAATCATTCCCAGATACATTTACGACTGGAATGTATTAACTGCAATTTAAGGTTTTGAATAAATTATGTGGGATACTAGTAAAATACTAGTTAAAAAATAAAAAATGTGATCAAGCTTCACAAATTAATAACATCCTGAAAAATTTTGCTTGACTTCCTTTTTTTTAATGTAACAAGTTCCTCTTTGATATTTGTGATAAAACCCACAAAACCCCCTTAATATTTAGCCCTGCTGAATAATCTTCCCACATGAGAGGGGAATTTTCCTTGTGGTTTTTTCAATAGATTCTCAGTCTGTTTTGTTTAAACACCTCCGCAAGTTTTTCTTTCAAGTCTGAAGATTTTTCATGAGCTTGCAGGTGGTTTAGAGAAGACAGTGCTCTGCTTTTAGGGTTTTTTTTCTGTTCTAAGATGAAAAAGACTCTAGGATATTCTTTAACTAGTTTTCTTGAAACTAAGAAGAGTTTTGTGTGAGAAATAAAGAACATCAAAAGCAAGCAGAAGCAGAGCAGGACAATCCCCTCCCTTGCCTGGCTGTGATGCTGTGCCTGATGCACCCCAGGACAGGGCTGGCCCTCCTGGCTGCCAGGGCACTGCTGACCCATGTTCAACTTGCCATTGATCAGGATCCCGAGGTCCCTTTCCACTCCACTGCTCTCCAGTCTCTCATTCCCCAGTCTGTCCATACAACCAGGGTTGCCCCGTCCAAGGTGCAGAATCCGGCTCTTGTTTTGTCAAACTTCACACAGCTGGTGATTGCCCAGCTCTCAGATTAGTTGAGGTCTCTCTGCAGGGCCTCTCTGTCTTCAAGTATCCTTGTCAAACTTACTGTACTTTTGAGTGCTATGTCCAAGTCATTTATGAAGATGTTGAAGAGCACAGGGCTAAGGATGGAGTCCTGTGGAACCCCACTAGTGTCAGGTCACATCAGTCTGATGTCACCCCATTCACTGCAGCCCTTTGTGCCCCACCCATCAGCCAGCTGCTCACCCACCACATGATGTGTTTATCCAGCTGTGGGCTGGATGTTTTTTCCAGAAGGATCCTGAGAGAGACAGCATTGAAATCTTTACTGAAATCCAAAAACACTACATCAACTGGCTTCCCTTGATCAGCTAGGTGGGCTACATTGTCATAAAAGTAAATTGAGTTGTTAAGTAGGACTTTCCTCTCTTGAAGCCATGCTGGCTGTGACTGATGACTGCATTGTCTTTCAATAACTACCAGAATTATTTTGTCTATAATTTTACCAGCCACTGAAGTGAGAGACTGCTCTCCTTATGTTGAAGCTTTTCTGGCAGTTTCACTCCTGTCACCAGAGATTTTTAAACTGGTCTTTTTTGTGATCGCTGTGATCAAGAGAGTCAGCAATTACCACTTCATTCATGAGACCTTCTATATTAACAAGCAGCAAATCAAGGAGGGCAGCTTTCCTGGTTGTCCCCTTAGCATCTGTACCATGAAGTTATCACGTGTTTTAGAAATGTTACCACGTGTTTTAGAAATCTTCTGGTCCTGTTTGTGCCAGCTATGTGGTGCTCTGACAACATATGACAAGTTGAAGTCCTTCATAAGGACAAGGGCCATTGATTTAGAGGCAACTTTTAGTTTCTTAGAGAGTAATTCATTGGTATTTTTGTCTTGGCTGGGTGGCCTATAGTAAACTCCCAGTTTACTGACCTGCTTGGTGTCTGTGGATGTGCACTCACATTTTTGTGCAACCTGGAGATTTAACTCACTTTCAGTAACACTTAAGATATGCTTCTCAGCACAAAAAATAGTATTTATAAAGTTCCTTTTCAAAGGAGAAGTCCTGGCAAAAGTAGACAAACTTTGATCAGTCTGTGAATTGCTGCATGTTTTCGGAAGAGGCCATATAAAAATAGTGTTTACAGAGTGGTAAGTGTTTCTGTATGTTCTTTATTTTATGCTGTATAGGTTATGTGGAGCTATTTTTCTTTTTTTCTTTATTTTTTTTATTTTTAGTTTTCTGATAGATGGAATTAGTTTCCTTTTTGAAACAATGGTGACAGGAAGAAGAGTCATCCCTATAACCTGCATCCCAGGTCTTTAACCCTCTCAGAAACTACAAAACTGAGCAGTAAGGGTGTGTTACGCCTCAACTCTGTAAGTCCCCAGATGCCCTTCCTGGAGCTTCATTCCTACGGCAAATTAAAGTGAACTATTCATACAGCAGGGTACAGTCTTCAAAGCATGGTCATGTAAGAATGTAATTTAGACTTTTCCCAGGACCTCTGCCATCCCCCCCAGCACTTAGAAGGGGACCAGATTTCAGGGTGACATCAGTTTGGCACCTCCCATATGAAGGAGTAGGAGAAGAGAGGTTAGGGGATTTCTGTGCTCACTGATCTGTGCAAGTATCCTGTCCTGCTTGGCTGGTCTTCCTATCATACCCTCCTCTGCAGTTTTATTTAAATTCTACTCCTTTAGCAAGAAAGTGCCATCCAGCTGGAGCAGATCATATGGACATACACCACTTGCCCAGCACTGTCTGCATTCCGCTGCACGATTTTGGTTTGTTACAAGATGAGGGTTGATCTGGTTCCTTTGCAGATGTCTTCATGCCACAGCCATTTGCAGAGCTGTGAGCCAGTAACTTTAACAGAAACAGCAGGAAGATGTGCAGGGTTAAACAAAATCAATAATACATGCTGCATAAAGACAGGGTGACATCTGCAGAGCCTGAGTTCAAGCAGTGTATCCACATTTCTGTAAACACTGGGTTCAGTCAAGTGGGTTTTTCTCTGCTGAACTGTACTTGCATATAGCACTTCTTGTGTCCCTCACTCCCAAGGGCTGTTCAGAAGGACTGGAGTGTTGGCAGCTTGCTCCAGGATTGTATTAGCTGTGCTTGGCAATGGCAGGTGCCCACAACCAGCTCGCTCCTGTGCCTGATCAACATGACTCCATATGAGAGATATCTGTTAAAGAAAGCAGCTGCATTAAGAAATGTACACATATCTTTCAAGGTTTAGAATAATGTCAGAGATGAAGCACTTGTCCTTTTTATAAATTAGCTGAAAAAGTATTTTCTGCTAAGGTTCTGATTGCAGCCTTTTGCTTCATGGTCTCTAGGCCTGAGAAATGCTAGCTGGCATTTTGCCATGATCATGAAATGTGACTTGTCCTTATTAATTCAGTGTTCAAGGACAAGAAAGTAGGATTTCTTGGATTCACAGATCACCGGAAGAAAAAGGTACTTTGCTCTGAAAATTGAAAAGAGTCTTGGTCTTCTGGGAGCTGCCTTTAGGGTGTTGTATATTTGCAGATGTACATGTAAAGCTAGGAGGAATTTCCCTTCTCTGTAGTTAGCAGGATAATAAATTTTTCAATGACCTGTATTAATAAACCCTCAAAGGTGTTTGTTACCAAAAAAAGTTCCATTGATCAGCATCTTCAAAGACAAGAAATTCAAAGATTATGACTGACTCTGTTCTTGAATGAATCATTTGCTGAAAGTTTGAAGTATAATGCAATTCCATCTACCAAATTGTAATACTTAATTCCAGGGGCTAACTCACTACCTTTAATCAGACAGAGTCAAATCTTGCTCTTTCAAGACGTGCATTTATGTTGCTGGATCCTTGGCCTATGCGCCTCAAAAAACACCTGTAGAAAGGGACCTAGTCTGCTTTTTTTGCCTTCAGAAGAAGACAGTAAAAGGTGAACAAATCTAAATCATTAAGTGTGCCTGGCATTCCTGAGGACTGAGCCCCAAGTGTTTATTCTTATGGGTGCATTCTACCACTGTAATACTTTTTCATGACTAATTAAGTAATGCAGTATTAGTAAATATGTGGTTAATACCATCCAAGTATTTCAATTGTAAATCCTGGCACAGTTTGTTATAGACTTTTCCTTAAAGGGTTTGGCTGATTCCTCCTCTTTATACTTAAAGGTAAAATTGGTGCTGTCAAACTTTAAGCATAATACAATCCTGGAGCAAGTCAGAAGTTAGGTTACATCCACATGTCTTTCACAGCACCTAAACTTTTTATTTGGTTGGTTTTGTTTTTCTTTCCAGGCTGTATGGAGGCTTTCTGCAGACCCATATTAAATGCACACACCAGAGGTTACACCGACTAAGAAAGGACTGAGTGCAAGAGGAAGACAAGGTTTTTAGAGTAGGGAGAGAAAACTTACCCCATGTTAAAGTTAATACTTCTAAAGGCTGAAGTGCTATCCAAATGAAGCAAATGAAAAGGATCATAAGCCCTGGCAGGTTCAATGTCTGACTACAATTATCTGTCAAAAAAAGTTTGAGAAACAGTTAACAGACGTAATAAATCTCTCTTCAAATGCATCAAGAACAGGAACCATGCCAGAGAGTTTGTAGGGCCAAATAGATGATAGAGGTATCAAAGGAGGAGTTAGGTAAGACAAAGCTGTTGCAGAACAGGTAAACAAAGCCTTCAGAGTAGAAAAGACCAGGGAGATTCCCATCTTGGTGTTTTTCTTTGTGACAGGCTAATTAGATGACCATCCCAAAATTAAAATTATGGAGCAGTAAATGAACTGTAATATAGTACTAGAAGCAGATGGTATTGACTTAGGAGTTTTAGAGGTATTCAGAGGTGAAACATCTCAATGATTTTCACTGGTGTGTAACAGTTGCATTGCACTGTTTTCATAGCTGGTAAATGTGATACCAGACTAAAAATTACAGCATTTCAGCTGAGGTGTCAGGGAGGTAGGGGCATGTAAAAATAAAGTGCATAGAAGAAAAACTGGTAGAAATGGTAAGAAAGGAATGGAAAGAGTGAACACAGACAAATATGATGTGTTTGCAAAGAGTTAATACTAACTTGTACAAAAGGAAGTCCTACCTCAACAACCTATGTGTTCTTTGAAGTGATTTGCCAAAACATGTTAGTTATGAGAGACCTTTTGATACAAACTACCCAGATTTCTGAAAGGCTTTTGGCAAAATTCCTTCAGCAAGGTCTTTGAAATGCACTAGATAAACAGTCTAGATGTACAAGGGAAAGCACAGATGAAAAATAAGCTGAAGGGCAGTAACCACCCTGGGGAGGCAGAGAATGGTGAGCTTTCCTGCTGGGGCAGGGACAGTAATGGAACTCCATGATGAGTATGTGCTAGGATCTGGGACGTCCATGTTCCGTGGTACTACCCTTAATAAAATAATGACCACAAGTGGGAAGAGGATATTCTGCTGCATAAAATTCTCACCTAACATGGTACTGATACTTCTGTGGTAAGTTAGGCTCTTCTCCATTGCCTGTCAAGCGGGTCATAGCTGCTGACATAAGTACCTAATTAGAGGTCTGTAAGACAGATGTTATGAGCTTCCACTAAGCTTCTCAATATAAGCTTTTGAATGCTGGGTGCCTTAGAGGTGAACAGTGGGCGTTCATGATTCTTAAAAAGGCTCCTTGACTCTCTGTGTAAAAGTTTTCTTAGAATGAGCAGTGCAACTATCCCTTAATCTGTGGATCACTAACAGATTTATCTAAAGAGACACTCTCTCTACAGGTTCCTGTTCACACCATCTTGTCAGAAGTCAGGGGGAATAATTTCAGGCTACTCTTATATGACATGTACAGAGTCGTAGTTTTACATTAATTGATAATGAAGAATTTTGTGAAGCTCTGAGCTGTGTTCCTTTAATACTGGAGACAGACACATGAGGATGTGTTACCAATCAGAGTGACTTCTGGTGGGGACTTTGGTAGCTAAAGTTCTGGTTTTGTGCCAAGGAATCTGACTCATTTCATGTGTCTGCAGTGTCAATTTGTCTTGCTCTTTGTTTGAATCATTTTTTTTTCTACTCTTAATCTTTGCTGGTGGGACATTTGTTCTCCAGATCTCACCATCATGCTGCAAAAAATGCTCTACTGGACTGTGATGTAATTTTTTGTTATTTTGGACAGAGAGCTGTGAACAACTGTTTTTGAGCTTACAGACACTGCACAGCACCCCAAGG